>ML303467.1:0-140790 GCA_005239505.1 Nicotiana paniculata | reverse complement strand
GAGTTCTCTTAGCGGTTGCAGCGGCCAAAAATTGGGAGCTGCACCAAATGGACGTACACAATGCATTTCTTGACGGCGACCTTGATGAGGAAGTGTACATGAAGTTGCCCCCGGGATTCCACACTGAGGACTCTCGAAAAGTATGTCGCCTAAAGAAATCATTGTATGGACTGAAACAGGCACCACGGTGTTGGTTTGCAAAGTTGTCAGCGGCTTTGAAGCGCTATGGCTTTGCCCAGTCATATTCTGACTACTCGTTATTCACCCTTCGGAGAGGTAAAGTGATGTTGGCTGTACTTGTCTACGTGGACGATTTGATTGTGTCCGGCAACGATTCTAAAGCTATTCGGGAGTTCAAAATGTACCTTGCACGGTGTTTTCATATGAAGGACCTTGGACATTTAAAGTATTTTCTAGGAGTAGAGGTTGCTCGGGGACCCAAAGGTCTGTTTCTCAATCAAAGGAAATATGCCTTGGACATTATCTCCGAAGTCGGTCTGCTAGGGGGTCGCCCGATTGGCACCCCGATGGAACAGAATCACCGGCTAGCTTTGTCACGTAGCCGTTTGTTAGATAATCCAGAGAGTTACCGACGACTAGTTGGGCGATTGATCTATTTATGTTTCACACGTCCCGATTTGTCTTACAGTGTTCATGTATTGTCACAATTTATGCAACAACCTCGGGCAGACCACTGGGATGCAGCTTTAAGAGTGGTCCGGTATCTTAAGGGAAGCCCGGGTCAAGGCATTGTTCTCTCTTCGACGTCTGATCTCAAGTTATACGGATGGTGTGATTCAGATTGGGCTGGGTGTCCGTTGACTCGCCGGTCACTCACAGGATGGTTTATTTTCTTCGGAGAGTCACCAGTCTCGTGGAGAACCGAAAAGCAAAATGTTGTTTCTCGGTCATCTGCTGAAGCCGAGTATAGGTCGATGGCTATGACCATTTGTGAGTTGAAATGGCTTCGTGGTATTTTGAACAGTCTTGGCATTCAACAAGCTTCTCCCATTCGATTATCTTGTGACAGTCAATCAGCGTTGCATATTCTTCGCAATCCAGTATTCCACGAAAGAACAAAGCATATTGAGATAGACTGTCATTTTATTCGCGATGAATTTGTTGGGGGAACCATCCGCCCGGTTTTTGTCCGAACGGTTGCACAACTGGCCGATATCTTCACAAAGGCATTGGGAAAATCACAGTTTGAGCTCTTACTTGACAAGTTGGGCATTCGTGATCTTCATGCTCCCACTTGAGGGGGGGTGATAAGGAAAGAATTAGTGATAAGGAAAGAATTAGAGTTTAATTAGGAATGTGTAATATTTTCCTTATTAGAGTTTAGGTCTTGGTCTCCTATTAGGTTTAGGTTTTCTCTTATTTCTCTAACTTCTTTGTCTATAAATACTTGTGGAATTAATGAGAAGAGCAAGAGTTTTTCCTCCAATATTGTTCTTTGTCTTCCGCATCAAATCTTTCAGAGCGAAACTCAACTCCAGAACCATCAAGCAACAAACCAAGATCAGAGAGCTAAAGTAAGAATTGGCATTGTTATCAATGAACCAACCAAGGTGCAGAAGATTCCCATGATGGTAGAGGTGCCAGGTAAAGGTAAAAACAAACTGGATGATAAAACCACAAGCAACAACAACCAGAAGATTGGAAAAAACATCAACAAGAAGAAGAGGTTCAGAGTTAGAAAAAAGAACCAAAACAACAATAACAATGAAGTCCAATTCCAAAACACTATTCTGGAAAAAGGTAAACCAAGCAACAAAAAACCAGATACAATACCCAAACCCTCGACGCAGAAGGCTAGCAACAAGGAAGATACCATTACTCTCCTCGATAATGATCAAAACAATAGACACTCTTTCCAGAGGAATATTATCAATTATAAGGACACCACCAAACACACTGATGAGGAAGCCAACAACAGAAAGGGCACAAAATTCAACGACAACAAGAATAATCAACTAATTGATCCAGGAGATGTGCATAACACGTATCTTAAACTTATAAGTGGTACCAGCTTGGAAGAGGATAAAGAGAGTGAAGATATGTACATTGCCAACATTATTCACATGGCAGAATCATATTTCGAGGATGCTGGGGAAGAAGATAGCATAGAAGATGGTGAATATGAGGATAAAATGAGAACCGAAGAATCTGATGAGTTCGAAAGTGTTGATAGTGAAAGATTTCAAAATGAGGACCAACCTATAAACACTACTGATGAACATGCTGCCCAACTTAGGGGTGGGCATCGGTCGGTTCGGTTCAGTTTTGAATATTATCGGTTTTGCCTATCGGTTATCGGTTTACAAATATCATAACCCGATAACCAAACCGATAAGATATTGGTTATCGGTTATCGGTTAATCGGTTATCGATCAGTATCGGTTCGGTTATCGATTTACCCGATAAGATAAAATAACTAAAACAATTTCGCAATATATAAAACTGTTGAGTTCTCAATTATCTTGAGCCAGAAGTCAAGAAATAGATCAGATTTCATTGTCTTTGACAACTTTATGATGCATAAATATACGATTACAATGGTGGAATGTAATATGATTGTATTGATAATAAAAAGTGGAATATGATTCGTATGTTTAAATAGAAGTGAAAAAATTCTGAAAAAAGTGGGGTAAAATAGTAAGACGACGTTACACAATCAAGTCTTTAAGCTACTGGTTATGTTACGATAATCTATATGAATATTTATCAGAAATTATGAATTGATAATATCAGAAACTGGCTAACCTGTTACATATCGCGTTTTCATACGTTAAAAGTTTCTTCTTCAGTTATTAACGTAGACTCAGGGATAAGATCATCTTGATGTTAATGTATTTATGCTATTTATAACAAGCGATAAATAAGTGTCGTGAAGGATAAAGGGTACACGAATTAAAGAAAATGAGTTTCGTTGAAAGTGGCCAATTTGAGATTTAATACGGGTCGAGCGATAATACTCGATAATTATGGACTAGTACCATACAAGGTACCATATGACCGTGATAATATGGTATATAAATTGTATTAAAAATAAGTAGAATTTTAAGTAATTTGAGACAATTCTTAATTATATGGTAATCGATTAATTATTGGGTAATTGGAAATTACCTAATTAATTAAGAAATTTGTGGATAAACTTAATCAAGTTTTGGATAGGCTTAATAGCCAAAAACGTGGCAGCAACTCATATATATTTGATGGCTCTTAAGTTTTCATAAAAGGTGGCAAAAGTTACACTTCCTAAACGTAAAGAGTTCATAAAAGTGATTGAGATTAGATGAATTAAGTTATTCCAAACTTCTTTTATATTTTATATTGATAGGTGTTCATTCCATTCTCCAACAACCCTTTAAAATAAAGAACAAGAAAAAGAAAAATATTATAACAGCTGATTTGCTCAAATAGCCATTCTCGTCAAACAAAAAAGGTTTCTCTGTGATTTTGGTTCTTGACTCTATAGAAGCAGCCAATGATCACCCAATGGTTACCAATTTCAAAATATTCTATAGCAAATTAAGTTCACTGAGGCAATGAAGAATTTCATTCTTCAACCAAAATCCAACGAGATTTCTTAGCACATTAGCAACGTGAGATATTGCGATTCTAAGGGAATACGGTGCAACCTTTTCCAAGAATATCATATGGATTTTTCCCTACTCCAGGTATGTTAAGGCTATCCCTTATTTCTTTCGGCATGATCCATGCGATACGAACGAAACGTGCAAATGCACAAATTCCATAAATGACTCTATTCATAAAAGTATTAGAGATATCTATGTTCTTGAATTTCCATATGTCATAATATTTTATCATCTGTTCATGGGTCTCAGAGAAATATGAAAGTTTAAAAGAGTTTACTTTATGATATTACTCAAAGGCAAAATGGTCTTATGAAGCTTCGAAAGATTTTATTAACGTACTTTTCATGCTCATGTGCATTGACCCATGACCAGATGACGTTATATACGCGTATATATATAAATATATGTATATGGGATATGGGATATGGGATATGGGAAAAGGTTACGACATTATATACGCACCACTACCTGATCAGCTGGTATATGATGATGATGTTGCCCACAATGGCTGAAATATGATTCAAACGACGTTATATAAGCGCATATATGTATGTATATTCAAACGGCGTTATATACGCGTATATATGTATGTATATATATGTATATGGGATATGGGAAAGGTTATGGCGTTATATACGCACCACCACCTGATCAACTAGTATACGATGATGATTTTTCCCACAGTGGCCGATATGATGGGATGCCCTCAGAGGCTGGGATGTTATGAAACATATACCTATGCACGACATGACATTCATACACATATGCATGATCCTAAAAGTGATTTATTATTACAGAGTTATCCAGACATACAGGTTGAGTCAATTACTCTATATCTCTTCCATGTCTCTTATGTATTTATTTATGTGCCTTACATACTCAGTACATTATTTGTAGTGACGTCCCTTTTTCCTGGGGACGTTGCGTTTCATGCCCGCAGGTGAAGCTAAGCGAACTGACGGTCCCTCTTCTTAGGATCCCTGATCATCGAGAGTTGGAGTGCTCCACTTGATCCAGAGCTACTTTTGATTTTGGTACGATACGTTTGTATATAGATATATAGGGGTATGACGTGGCTCAATCCCGTCTTTATACAATTATGTTTCTATTAGAGGTCTGTAGATAGTATGTCTAGTTTGATAGTATGTGATCTTGCCAGCTTCCAGTTTTGAGATATATAGTTGTCTATAGCAACCGTGTCGGCTCGTCCTACGTATGTTGTACGTATATGTATGTTTGCCTTTTTGTGCAGATTTCCTTCATGTATAATGTTCTCGTAATTTAGCAGATATTATTCAGGTTCATATTTTAGACGCATGTTTAGGGGTGTTTGACAGGTAGGACTCTGGCACCCGTCGCGGCCCATCGGTTTGGGTCGTGACATAACCTATGTATCAAATAAACAGAAGTTTACTGCTTAGGATTCTTAATATTCCAAAAAGAGAAACACTTGTTAAAATTATAAGTGTTTTATAATTTTAGATTTGTCCAAAAAGAGAGAAACACCTGTCCAACCTGAGGGCGTGATGCGACTGATGAGTGACGCCGGTCTGAGTCTTGACGGGCTGACTAGTGACTGATGACTGGTGACTGGTGAGGGCGTGAGCCGTGAGGCGGAGAACTGGTGAGGGCGTGAGTCGTGGTGAGGCGGGGAACTGCTGAGGTTGGGCCGTATGGGCGCGTCGGAAAATTGAGAAACTGACTTACTGAGAATTGAGAAAGAATAAGAAAAATGAATTATAAAACCCTAGTATACTATGTATATACTTAAGAGTAAATTAGTTAATTCTTATTGGGTTATCGGTTTTTACCCAATAAAAGAATTACAAACCGAGCCCGAACCGATAACCCAATATTTTTTTTTTATCCGTTACCGAACCGTTAACCCAATAACCCAATACCGATAACCCGATAAATAATTAACAGTTCAGGTTATCGATTTTTACCCGATATATGCCCACCCCTAGCCTAACTAATTGAAACCTTCAACTCTAATGCTCTAGTGGAGGTAAATGTAAGCTCGGAAATAGATAAAATTGTGAAAATAACTCACTTCTTTCCTAGAGGTATAGAAAGAGGTGGAAGACTCACCTATCAACAAACTGTGGTTACACCACAAGAGCAAAACCTCTCCAACTGATTTATGATGTTTAAGTTTTTATATTGGAATATTAGAAGCATCAATTATAGTGGTGCTTTTGATAGACTTAAGCAAATTGTCAGATTTCAAAATCTTCCTTTTATTGCTATTAGTGAACCTCTTCATAAAGCGGACCAACTGGATAAGTTCAAGGCTATGTTTGGCTATGGTAATGCTTATGCCAATATCAATAGCCAAATTTGGATCTTCTGGAATAATGAGTTGAATTGTAATGTGGTGGAGGAATCTGATCGACAGGTTACTTGTATCATTGATTGATGGGAACAAACATCCTAGTTACTTCAGCTTATGCGAAGTGTGAGGCTGGTCTGAGAGAACAACTATGTAGTAACCTAAGGGATATCTCTCAGAATTACAAGCTGCCTTGGTATATTGCAAGTGATTTAATTGTATTATTGATCCAAGTGAAAAACAGGGCGGTAACCTTCATAGAATGTCCAAAAGCATGCCTATGATACAGTTTATCATGGAATGTGATCTTATTGACATGGGCCTCTTAGGTTCACAATTTACATAGTGCAATAGGTGTGCTCATAACAAGAGAGTCTGGAAAAGGCTTGATAAGGTGCTGGTGAACCAAGATTTGATGAGCAATTATGATTCTACTAGTGTCAATCACTTGATCATAACATGATCCGACTATTCTCCCCTCCTCACCATTGCTAAGAACACATCCCAACCAACTACCAAATATTTCAGATTCTTAGACTTCTGGACTAACGAAGATGGTTTCAAAGAGGTGGTAAAACAATCATGGTATATAGAGGTTCATGGCTCTCCTATGTGGAAATTCCATCTAAAACTTAAAAATACTTGCAGGTGCCTATCCCATTGGTCCAAGACCCCTATTGGAAATATTTTTGACAATGGAAAAGACCTGGAGAAGAAGGTGTATGATCTAGATCATAAGATCATTACAAACAACAATGATTACAATAGAGCCGAGCTTAACCGTATTAATACTCTCTTTATCAGGGCCTATAAAACTGTAGAGTCTATATGGAAGCAAAAATTAGGGATCAAATGGTTTGTGGAGGGGGAAGTTAATTCTAAATTCTTTCACTCCATTTTCAAGGGTAGGAGGAAGAGGTTATCTATCAAAAAGATCAGACTTAATGATGGAAATTGGATTGAAGGAGATGAACATATTGCCAATGAAGCTATATCCCTTTTTCCGAACCAATTTACTAGAGAATATACTGACTCCAATTTCTCTATCCTTAGTTGTATTCCTAAAGTAATCAATGAAATGGACAATGCAGATCTCACAACTAATCTTACTATGGAGGAATTGAAAGTCATTGTATTCTCCTTGAGCCCATCCAGTGCCCAGTACCAGATGGGCTTTCTAGAAAATTTTATCATTTCTGCTGGGATATTATTAAGGAGGACCTATTACTAATGGTTATTGATTTCTTTGCAGGTAACCAAATTCCAAAAGCCATTATCCACACATGTCTGATCCTCATTACTAAAGTGGATAACCCTCAAACTTTCAATGAATTAAGGCCTATTAACCTTAGCAACTTCACCTGCAAGATTAACTCTAGCCTAGTGAACCAAAGACTAAGACCCTCATGAACAAAATGATCTCTCCTTATCAAACAAGTTTTATCAAGGGGAGATCCATTACTGTAAGTATCATGATGACTCAGGATATGGTCCATAATATTACAAAGACCTCCATCCATGGGAATGTGGTTTTAAAAGTTGACATGACTAAAGCATATGACAGAGTCTCATGGGAATATTTGTGCAATATTATGAGGCATTTTGGGTTCAACGAAACTTGGATTGATATTATCTGGAGGTTTATTTATGTTTGGTATTCTGTACATATCAATGGAAGTAGATGATAGTATCAAGGTTTCACGTATTAATTTTGATGATACCAAACCAACATAATTATTAATCAAAGAATATTTACTTGTGATAATCTTATTTTTTGCACAGGTTTATTTAAGAAAGAAAATGCTGGTAAAGATCCAAACAATTATGGGAAAGAGAATATTATGTGAATAATTTATCAAGGAAGATTATTTCCAGAGATCGTCATTGAAGAAATAATATTTGAAAGTGAAATTTCAAATATTGAATGGCTTACTACAATATCAGAAGAAGAATCTATGGAAATTATGGATGGAAAGCTTTTCAACATCTTGAAAGAAAAGTTGCTAAAATCGTAGGGAATATCTATTATTTTGTGGAAGGAAGAGATATTACAAGGCAAGGAAAAATATATTTTTATGGAAAGAAAATATATTATGGGTATAGTATAATCTATATTATGGAAAGAGATTATTTATCAAGATCAAGAAAGGAGTCAAAGATATATTGAGATCTATCAGAAAAGGAAAGAAGTACGAGGAGGCAAAGAAAGAAAATCTCGTCAATATCTATTCTTAGAAGGAAAGAAGGCTTATTGAATATAAAATCTATTGCACAAAGAAGTGAAGGTAGTGATGGATCGTGACTTTTCTAATTAAGGAAGTACAATGGAGCAGCAATCAAGAGACATTTATTGTATTCCAAATAATGCAAAAGATCCTTAATTAAATTAGTCCATTTCAAAAGAAAAGCTTACATTGGCAGGAGATATACAAGCAACAATCTAGAGATCTGAAAGAAGATATTACCCCATGATTCAAGGAAGCAATCATCAAACAGATACAAAAGACCGAAAGAATTCTCAAAATTCCATGAAGTTATGTAATAGTTAGAACAAGTTGAAAAGGATATAAAAAGGAGCTCTACTAAAGAAAAAAAAGCACCAGCTTCGCAGACAACTTTTCTACTCTTTTTACACCTGAGTCAAGCACTATATTCTTAAATTTACTAGTGTCGTAAAAGATAGAGAGAAAGAAAAAACTACTGAGAGGTTGTGTCATTGTTCGTTTCTTTGGTGAACAAGTGAAAACCAAAGTGTTACTATTGGCGAGCGAGTGAAAACTAACCCTTTGTTCGTTATTGGTGAGCGAGTGAAAACCAACCTTTTCAATGTTGGTGGTGATCGCTGAAAATCAATTCAATTTACGAAGAGATCTAAACGACAACACTCCTGCAACCTAAGAGGACTGGATTAGGATGTCACATTGGTTCCGAACCAGTATAAAAATTTCTGGTGTCATTTATTTTATCGTTCTTATATTATATTCTGTGCCTTTACTATTTATTGTGATTTAACTTGTTTAAATCGAAGGGACTAACAATTCTGTGTAGGCTGTCTCCGCATCAGTCGACTAAGTCTAAATATAGTCGACTAAGTTTTTTTAATTGGCGAACAATTAACACCTCCCCTCTTGTAATTTCAATTGGTACCAGAGCATGTCCTTCATCTTATTTTTTGCTTAACAGCAAGTGAGAAAAGTTCCATGGCAAGTCATC
This sequence comes from Nicotiana paniculata, assembly GCA_005239505.1. Classification (NCBI taxonomy): domain Eukaryota; kingdom Viridiplantae; phylum Streptophyta; class Magnoliopsida; order Solanales; family Solanaceae; genus Nicotiana; species Nicotiana paniculata. The sequence goes on along the minus strand of ML303467.1, from coordinate 131,643 downwards.
AAATTACTGGAACCGTACTTCAAGAGGGTTACTCAACAAGAAGGCCACCGTACTTCAATAGTCAATATTACAGCCATTGGAAGAAAATAATGAAGGTTTATGTTCAATCAATGGATTATCGAGCCTGGCTAGTTATTCAGAATGGACCAAGGCTTATTCCGAGAAACATTGATGGAAAGAAGCTTGTAAAAGGGGCATCCGTATTTGACTACACAAAAGAACAATTGGATATTATGCAAACAAACGCTAGAGCAATCAACATGCTCTATTGTGCGATTAGTGAAGAAGAATATAAGAAAATATTCACCTGTGAGACTACTAAAGCTATATGGGACAGATTGGAAAATATCCATGGGGACACCGACAAATTTAAGAAAATTGAATCCAAGCCAAATTTTGAAGAATCTGAAAATGATGATGATTGAGAAGACTTGGCCGTAATACCCAGGATGAGAAAAAGGAAGAATAGAAAGAAGTAGAATAGAAAATCTCAATCCATCCAGAATCATCAAAAGAACTACAAGAATGCGTTCATCAACAAGAGAACATATGCTGCTACAAATGTGGTAAACCAGGTACGAAATTAAAATGTCCTAACCTCAAGAAGAAAAATCTTAGAATCTCAACTTGGAGCGACAAGGATGATCAAGAAGAAATGACAAACATATCTCTCAAGGAAAGAGGAGAAACTGACGAGATGTGCCTTAATTCTATCATGGATTGTGATCTCAAAAGCGACGAGAATGAATCTGAAGAAGAAAATGATCATGAAACAATGCAGAACCTATGTTTCATGGCAATGGGAGAAAATTGACAAGGTATGTCATACTCCTATTACGTATTGCGATAAATGTGATGAATTGCAGAAAAATATTGAATTGGTTCTCAACGACCTTGAGAAAGTTCTCAATGGATATAATAAGTTGAGGAATGAGAAGAAGTATTGGGAGATCCAACTTGAAGAATATAAAAATTTGATACATGAGAAGAAAGATTGAGAGATCCAACTTGAAGAATATAACAAGTTGAGAAATGAAAAGAAAGACTGTGATATTCAGCTTGAAGAATATCTGATGGAGAATAACTTAATTCAAGAAGAAAATTTTGAGCTTCGCAAAAAAATAAGCAGCTTGCACAAATCCCCCAGCCACTACTTTGATCGATCAAAGTCGTCTCCTTGGCTTAACAACTACAAATGACTGAAAAAGGATCTACTAGTAAATGTCCTACTTTGAATAAATTGATTGAGAAAATTTCCACGCCAACTAATAAGGCAGCTGCAGGTAAATATCCTTATTCTCATATTACATGCCATTATTGTGGTAATTTTGGACATAAAGTATTTGCATGCAATTATGCAAAAAGTTATGTTAAATCAAAATATGTTTGGAGAGTTAAACAGATATATGCATCTCCAATTACACTAGCTACTAACCCTCAAGGACCCAAAAATATTTGGGGTACCAAAAACAAATTAATTTATTTTTCAGGAATTCTGAGTCCAGCCATAAAAAAGGGATAAATGAGATTTTCTTAATGGCGGGTCCTGGCACAAGCTTAAAGATGCTTCAAAGTTTAATACTTTATAGAGGATGAAGTAACTATTACACGTGCTGGTAAACCTTGAGTGACTGGTATCATTAAAGTTTATCCAAGTCTCTTTTGATGCATTATAAGGTGATGTGTATCTAGTTACTGTTTTATTTTAAAAGAGTAAAGTGATAAGTATATATTGCTTGAGAAGACTAGCTACATTATACTACTATTCTGTTTGGTGTTATTTTTGAGTAGCACGAATGCATGTCTTGCATGAACCATGTCAGTTGTATAAACATTAGGATAAGCAAATGTTCATGCATTTTTTATGTCGCCATGTGTTTAAGGTATTTTTCAAAGAGAATTACTTCTGATATTCATTCTCTTGGTGAGAGTATCAATACTTCTTTCAAATTCAAAAGGTTATTTAACCTTGAGGACACTATATTGTGCATATGTGGAGATACTCAACCATTCCTAAGACTCAAAAGCTTGGAAGGTACATGTATATGTTTCAATTGATGTTTATCCATACTTTTACTTAGATTATGTTTTTTATTAAGAAAATGATGAATTTGAAATGATTATATAAGTGAGCTATAATATTTGTTCGACAATTTCTTCTTACGTCATATATGATTTTTATCTTATTTAGTTTGGCGCCTGAATTGAATGCAAATTTAAAAAGAAAGCATCATTTTTGCATAAATTATCATCATTGGCTTACATGTGCTTTACTAATTTTTCATTGAATCTTATCTTGAATGAAATTCTGTCTGAGCTATGGGAAGGATGAAAAATCAATTTTTAGTTATCTTATTTCCTTTGGTTGCAATTGTCTCGGTAAGACTCTTGTTATATTCCTTATTCATTATTACTTATGATTTTATGAAATTCAGAATATTTTTCTTTTTGAATTCAGAATATTAGTTGTAGAGAAATCTCAACATGCGCGTTCTCTTTACATTAATACTTTTCTGAGAAAATTTGTGAATAAGGATGGAGAACTTGCAGCGGATAGCTTGCAATATACTGCTAGTGACACAACTATACTTGTTAAACTAGACAGTCATGAAGAAGTGTTAAGCAATGAATGCTGGATTCTAGCAATGCAAGATATGTTAAACGAAGCTGAACGAATCAAAAGTATGAAAATCTAGTACCAAGCAAATGAGCTGCAATCATGGATATCCAACAAGTAGCTTGATGAGATTGGTAAGATTGTGAAAGTTAAGGGTAAACTTGTAGCCCAAGGTTTCACAACAAAAAGACTTGTTTCTTCTTAGAGTGCTTTGTTAGAACCTTTTTTTTCATGTGCATATTAAAAAGTTTGTAAACTATTTTTATGGATGTTGAAATAATTTTTAAAGTGTTTAAATATTGCATAACATTATTTTCTAGACTCTCTCTGGAATTGAAGGTTCTTTAGTCACATTCTTGTGGCCAAAACTAGTTATCATTTGAAACAAATCATGTTTATCATCTAACGATTATTCTTTCCAAAGTTGCATTTACTAGAGCATATTTTTTTGGTAGTACTAACCAAAAGCATGTCAAGTATTTTGGAAATCTACCTGGAGGACATTGACTATCATCTTGCAGATAATTCCTCACATTTGTGAAAGAAGTTGTTTTGGTAATAATATCCTAGTGTATCCTTTTTGGTAAAAATAATTCGTTATCATGGTATCTCTTTTATGTTTATCATTTGTGTGATTTCAAGTCTAGAAATATTGAAAAATATTTATCATGATAGCATGTCTGCTATTTGATTCTATTAAACTAGTTTTTCAATAGATTCAAAAATGTGTCGTCCTGCTCTACGCTTTTAGAAGTCTAGTAATTCTTTTCAAATATTTGAAATTGTTTTAGGTTGATCTAAAATGAATTACAATTTTCGTGCTTCGTATGGTTAACAATGATTTGGTTACTCAAAAAAATTTCCAACTGAATCAAACATTTGGTATTGATTGCTTAGTACTTATTATACCCGTCGTTGGATTTTCTGGATAGATTAATGGATTGTGCATTTATCTAGCCGAGAGATTCTTGGAATATAGATTTTTTAATTTTTCGTATGCTTTATTATTGGTTATAGCAATTCATATCTTATTCCACCCTTTTGATGATGATTAAAAGGGGGAGAAAATAGTGTGTACAAAAGCTCAAAAATTCACCTAGATAGTATGGAGACAGGGGGAACATAACTGATGAATGCACAGAGTGAGGGGGAGTTCACACTTGATGTATTACATGCATTCTGAGAAGATGAATTAAGGGACGTAACCAATTTATCTAGCTTATCCCATTACTACCTTTAATTAAGTCTTTGATTAATTTTTCTTATTTTGTACTCAATGGTTTGCCATCATTAAAAAGGGAGAGATTATTAGCTTCAAGGTTTCACGTATTAATTTTGATGATACCAAACCAACATAATTACTAATCAAAGAACATTTACTTGTGATAATCTTATTTCTTGCACAGGTTTATTTAAGAAATAAAATGCCGGTAAAGATCCAAACAATTATGGGGAAGAGAATATCATGTGAAGAATTTATCAAAAAATTTTATTTTCAGAGATCGTCATAGAAGAAATAATATTTGAAAGTGAAATTTCAAATATTGAATGACTTACTAAAATATCAGAAGAAGAATCTATGGAAATTATGGATGGAAAGCGTTTCATCACCCAAATTCCCTACCCTCGGGATTGTCACGACACAACCTATGGGCCGTGATGGGCACCCGGTACCTTACTCAACCGAGTACCAACATAACATATCTTTCTTATCATACTATCACGGGTAAATGTTCCAAAATTCTCATCGTGACATAATTGAAATAAAACTTAAGGGAATGCTAGACATATGATGACCTAACATGATATAGAAACGTATACATGTGACGTACGCTCTTATAAGGCTGACATGACCATTTGTAAACTCAAAACATAGGCCGACAAGGCCATACAAGTATCCATATACTTGACATTTGTCTACAAGCCTCTAAGAGCACATAAACATCAAAAAGGTCGGGACAGGGCCCCGCCATGCCAGTCAATGCATGTCCCAATCATACTGACCAAATAGGCAACTTCGGAGCAAGTGGAGTGCAACAACACCTTTCGCTGAGCCGATAGCCTACTAGGAGGACTGTCAACCTGTCTATCAGGACCTGCGGGCATGAAACACAGCGTCCCCAAGCAAAAGGGACGTCAGCACGAATAAAATACTGAGTATGTAAGGCAGAATAGCATAACTAAGAACAGTAATGTAAAGAGATGTATGAGATACAAACTGTAGGATCTGAGTGCCGCTGAGAGATAGTGACATGAAATGCGTGATGTGTATATATATATATATATATATATATAATATCTTAAAAACATCCTCCTCTGTGGGCATCATCATCATCATATCATACTCGGCCTCGTAGAGGACTCGGTAAAAACATACCCGGCCATCATAAGGCTCAATAGAATCATACCCAGCCACGTGGAGCTCGGTAAACCCAACTGATCAGTGTTTTCACAATAGATGTCGTACCCGACCAACTATAACGCGGGTCGGTAGAGTAAAATAGATACTATATATAATGCATGCTGGACTCATGTAATCAAGCTCTAAACCTTTCGGAGTGACGTAAGGTAGTTGCACCTTCGATTAACATTATGGACACCATACCATCAATATGAGCTTCACTAGGACTCAAGTACCATACATACTTTATTAGAATAACTTTGTAAGTAAAGAACAACAAGGACAACCTTAGTAGCTAGGAGTAGATTCATTATGAAATAGCGTATCGTTTACGTTCGTTTCACTTTAGATCATGCCAAAAGAATGAAGGAAGTCCCTTAACATACCTTATCACAATCTTTCCACTCACCAAGTTGAACTCTCCTCTTCTCCCCTTAATCTACAATAACGATAATAATACTATCACTAAGTTACGAAAGGTACAACTATCGCACAACGAACGACAAGCTTATTTTGTATAAAAACGGGCAGCATCTCCCCTATTATCATTACTTCCTCCAAATTCAAGATAACACCAACAACACAAGAACAAAACAACAAAAACATATATACATTATTTTCCAGCCTTATATACACCACAAAATACCACAAAACAGCTCAACACACCACAATCTCTTCACACACAAAATGACCACCGTAGTAGTGTCAAACGACCTTAAAAAAAGTAACGACGAACAACCAGCCCACCATTCCGTCATTATGTGATGTTTTCCAACACCTTTTATCCTCCAAAACTCCATAAAACATCAGCACAAGAGGCCAACACGAAACAGCCCACAAACAGTCCAGTTTTGTCAAATAACTCGAACTCACGGCTTCCGATCATCGTCCTGTGGGTTCTAACTATGAGGAAACACATTTATAAACCTTCCTTGATATTTAAACACTTAAATACAGATATTAGACATTTCTTAACTATGAAGTACCTTCCAAAACTCTAACTACAAAGAAAAAAGAGAGGCGGTATAATGGCACTTACGTCGTAGGGATCGTTTTGATGTTATCGCTTCTCGATTTCATGCCCGCGATGATAATCCTCTTTGAAACCCTAGAAGATAGCTTAAAGATATGTTTATGGGTGTTCTTTGATCGTGTTATACTTAAAAATGAAGAGAAAGCCGACCTAACACTTATATATATCAACTTTGGAAAAGTCAAAGAGGTGTTAGCTTGGCAGCATTGACCCATCTTCTGACGCTTATATCTTTTTATCCGGGTGTCGTATGAACGAACGATTAAGAGCATTGGAAACTAAATTCCAAGACCTTCAATTTGGTATATAATATTTCCAATAAAACCTCATATAACACACGAAATTTATTTCTCAAAAAGCTTTAGTGAACCATCTACTTGTCACTTATGATGTCTGCGCAGTCTCGCAAAACTGCAAATATCTATCTACTCCTATGTCTTGTCGATGAACGGTTTAATGCGTTTGAAACTATACTCATAGATCTTAAATTTGGTTGGTAGATCAGCCTATAATTCCAAGAATATTGGGATAAAATCTCAGTTACATTTGACCTAATTTTCAGCACATTATGAATGTAATTTGTGAAGACTTTCGCCAACTTTTGTTCCACAACTCGCTTGACTTCAAAACGTAGCACACGACCATAATACGACAAACATAATTCATAGCATAACCTCCTTATTTATACTCTCACCCTAAAGTACATGTTATAACATTCCAAACTCGTCTACTTTCAACGAAACTTATTTTCTTCAATTGGTTTAGCTTCTAAGCTTTCCAATCCTCTCGGTACTCGTTATTCATGATCTTAAATATTTGTAACCTCCAAATTAACATGATTAAATTACTTTATATGCTTCCAAATATAATCTTTTTTTCGAACTTACATCAATTGAGTTACAACGTACTCTCACGTATGAAAACATGGGGTGTAACATCATTCCCCCTTTTGGAACATTCGTCCTCGAATGTTGACTAATGCACTTGTCCATCTCTTAAGCAATAACTCTTACGAATAATTTAATATTCTCTTTTCCATCCAGGGAGTTGTTCGGTGAATAAATCCAAAGTCTAGGGGATTCCCCCCTTTAGGCCTCTTTCTCACTCCACGACTTGTGGTCGAAATTCTCCTAATCTCGTAACTGTTTTTACCTTATTTCATGCAACATGTACGATTCTAACCTTGAATGTGCGCCAATGCGACTTTTATCTCCATTTTTTTGCTAGCTTTTAACCAATATCTAGGCTTCACTTTGTGAACATATATAGTACTATGACAAGCTGTCCCTCTGGGCATCTATAGTTATACTAAAGTTCTTTACTTGGTACTTTGTTGAACTTACGACTATTTCTATATCTTGTTTTATAGCCTCAGTTATCTATGCTTATGGCTTTACCACAACTAGGTCGGTCATACTGTACCATAAATCTTACTTCAATTTATTATTATCGTGGTCTGCCACCCAACTCTAGGTTACTCTCTCACTGCTTATCCTATATGTATAAATATAAGCCATTTAGTGCTTCCTTATTACTGGTCATCTTAATAATGACAGCCTAATCTCATCTCATATTTGTAACTTTCATCCATCTATTATTGATTCACCTTAATGTTGATCTATAATCTACCACTGATAACTTGAAACCTCTTATGTAATATATTGTCACTATGGCTCACGTCTCATCGAGGAACATCTGAAGTGATTTTTCTGATCCACTTAGGGATGATACTATACTCCAATAGCTGTATTTCATAGCATCCCAATGTGATTCATCCTATGGGGGTATATCATTACTCAATCAAAGGCCTAAACGTCATTCTCTTATCATTTATCATAGTTACACCCTTACTTTACTACCAGGATAACATTATATCTCTTCTAAATGCTCCTAGTTTTAAGCTTTTTTGAGTTCACTCATGCTATACTGAACTTTTTATAACTTTATGGAAACCATCAGCTCTCTTGTTGTGATGGGTTTCATCCCGAGGACTTACCTATTCTCGTTACCTTCTCATTCACCTTTTCTTATCCTTACTCCTGTCTAGATAAAATTGTGTTGCTCTACCATACTTTATCTTGTGACCTACATATATCTATTTATACTACTCGCAACCTTCCTTTTAACATGATAGCACCATAGATTTCCTTTCATGCCTTCCCAATCGCCTTTAAATGTAAGAAATTACTTTTCCTGGTCGTTCTGCCACTTCTGTATGGATACTTGGCATATCTTAATGCCCAAAAATACTAGAGTTTCCTGTATCTCATATGATCTCAATTTTCTTCTTCCCGTTCATTATCCATGATAGGTGCCATTTACTTATAGAGTGCATACAATATTATAGTGAGACTGCTGTTACAAGATCATTTCTTCTTTAGGTCACTATGCTGATGTTGAAGCCTTCTTCCTTATTACCTCAGCTAGTCTTTCATTGTATTACATAGTGGATACCCTCCGACTCTTGTAAAGCTGTGAGCTTATTACATCATATACCCAAAGGAATTTTTGATGTTCTTACTCAGCTATTATTATCCTTAGTTACTTACATCCACGCCCTTGTGCTCGTAAGGTTGCTTCTGAAGTGAAATTTGACTATCTCCCTAGTGGCACTTTCTTTTATTTTTGCAATACTTATACGACACCTTTAACTTCCCAATATCCTATCTTAATATTACTCAAGGATCACGATGGCATCATATCTGCGAGACTGAATTTCCAATGTTGGGTTTCACTATGTTTATCTTACACGATCTGTTGATTTATCTATGACCTCTTGTTTAGCTATAACTAGGCTCTTTCTGAATCAACTACAGACTACATGTTGGTCCACTCTCATATCTGTATTTTATGTAACGCCTCTTAGGTTATGCCCTTTGCCTTAACTTACCTCTCGTATGGGATCCTTATGTATTAAGTGTTCATTCCAACTTATTTAACAATATCATCGAGTGCGAAACCCTAACCATTGTTCTCCCCAAGCTCATTCTTGCATAATGTTCTGTAGTCATATTATATATGTAAGATCTGAATAAATACAATCTCATTCCTTTCACCTTTTTACCATATTATTCCTTTACCATTCTATATTTACCTCTTCATCTTTGGCATTCACATCTTAACTGAGATATTACTCGCCTTGTGGTAACCCTTCTACACCAAGGATAATTGAATTTCTTACGCACAAGGGTGACACCTGGTGTAACTGGCACATTTAGTTCCTTAAGCTTAACTCTGCTCATAGTGCTTGCTTTAGGAAAGCGTCTTCTTGAATGACCTTTAAAGGTTATTCTTCTGTTGTCCATTCTATTATTGTCCAAACACGATCTCTGAAATTCTCACGATGCTGACTATTTCCAATTCCCTCAATCCTTAATTCATGTTTAGTTTATCTTGTTCACCAACCCATACTGATTTCTATTACTCTGGGGTCTAAATTTTCCCTTTGGCAATCACGTTAGAGTCACGAACTTATTTCTCGAAATGAGGATGTGACTTTATGACCTATGCTCTTTTGTTGCCTCAAGGACTGTTACCTCTTGTCTTTTCCTTCCCTTGACTATATTCGGTAATACTGTCATTTTTTTCTACCATTTTCATCCACGTATCACATCGTACTCATAATGCTTTATTAACTCTCTTCTTTTTTTCCATGCTAACATTTATGTCTATCACTTTATTATGAAAACTCCAACAAAACGTTCCTTAAATTTTAGCTCCCCCTCTCACTGGTTCTTTGGGACGCTAACATTCTCTCTCTCTTTATATTTTACTAGGGGCAGGAGTCATACTATGATGAATATTTATCCTTTCTAGGATTCCACTGCATATCTTTTAAAATTTCTCAATATTCTAGTATTCATATCTGACTATTCTATTATAAAGTGCACCATATGGATGTCTCGCAAGGAGATCTATTAACACATTTGCACTATCTTTTGGAAATGTTAGCTAATTATAATAATCAATCATCCACCATTTTTGGGTTACTTCAACCCTAACTCGATCCTGATATCCCTTTCTTCTCTTAACTGTATATGTTGGCTCCTATAGAGCATAACTGAGGCGGGTGTGGCCAATTGTACATACCTCTGTTACAATTGTAGGTAATTCAAAATGCTTGTATTTCTTTGCTTGAATCGTAAATACATACAATCTTCATTAACTGGGCGCCTCATACCATTCTTCATCTTATTTCTATTATTATTGAAACTTGTATCTATCTTCTGAATCTCTCATCCTTCCACCATAGGGGTGGATATATTTTATTTGCCTTGGGACTCCTTATCAAGAGGCTTACCCGTCTTAGTACACACATGATCTACTGAATACCTTATAGTTACTCATCATAAGCATTGTGCAAAGTCGAGTTTCTCTGACTGAACTCATTCACAACCACATGCAACCTCTTACCAATCGTCTTTCTAGATGTAGGCATCTTCGTATTATGAATAAGATAGAATTTAGGAAATTGAGTTCTTACGACTGAGCTCTACCACACGATCTAGAGTAAAAAGAAAGAGTGACAGTCCTAAATTCCTTGTAGCCTCCTGCTTATAAGTGTGGTGCACAACACACCCATAAACAAGACTCTACTAGACACGGCTTGTAGACATCCCTAGGACAGAACTGCTCTGATGCCACTTTTGTCACGACCCAACCTATGGGCCGTGACGGGTACCCGATACATTACTCAATCGATTACCAACATAACATATCTTTTTTTATCATACTATCACGGGTAAATGTTCCAAAATGGTCATCATGATATAATCGAAATAAAACATAAGGGAATGCTAGACATATGATGACCTAACATGATATAGAAACGTATACATGTGACATACTCTCTTATAAGGCTGACATGACCATTTGTAAACTCAAAACATAGGCCGACAAGGCCATACAAGTATCCATATACTTGACATTTGTCTACAAGCCTCTAATAGCACATAAACATCAAAAACATCGGGACAGGGCCCCGCCATACGAGTCAATGCATGTCCCAATCATACTGACCAAATAGGCAACTTCGGAGCAAGTGGAGTGCATCAACACCTTCCGCTGAGCCGATAGCATACTATGAGGACTGTCAACCTGTCTATCAGGACCTGCAGGCATGAAACTCAGCGTCCCCAAGCAAAAGGGACGTCAGTACGAATAAAGTACTGAGTATGTAAGGCAGAATATCATAACTAAGAACAATAATGTAAAGAGATGTAGGAGATACAACCTGTAGCATTTGAGTTTTTCAGAGAGATAGCGACATGAAATGCGTGATACATACATACATACATACATATATATATATATATAAAATCTTTTAAAAACATCCGCCTCTGTGGGCATCATCATCATCATATCATACTCGGCCTCGTAGAGGACTCGGTAAAAACATATCTGGCCATCATAAGGCTCGGTAGAATCGTACCCGGCCACGTGGAGCTCGGTAAACCCAACTGATCAGTGGTTGCACAATAGGTGTCGTACCCGGCGGACTATAGAGTGACTTGGTAGAGTAAAATAGATACTATATATAATGCATACTGGACTCATGGAATCAAGCTCTAAACCTTTTGGAGTGACGTAAGGTTGTTGCACCTTCGATTAATATTATGGACATCATACCATCAATATGATCTTCACTAGGACTCAAGGACCATACATAATTTCTTAGAATAGCTTTGTAAAGAAAGAACAACATGGACAACCTTAGTAGCTAGTAGTAGATTTATTATGAAATAGCGTATCGTTTACGTTCGTTTCACTTTAGATCATGCCAAAAGAATGAAGGAAGTGCCTTAACATACCTTATCACAATCTTTCCACTCACCAAGTTGAACTCGCCTCTTCGCCCCTTAATCAACAACAACGATACTAATACTATCATTAAGTTACGAAAGGTACAACTATCGCACAATGTACGACAAGCTTATTTTGAATAAAAACGGGCAGCATCTTCCCTATTATTCTTACTTCCTCAAAATTCAAGATAACACCAACAACACAAGAACACAATAACATATATACATTATTTTCCAGCCTTATATACACCACAAAATACTACAAAACAGCCCAACACACCGCAATCTCTTCATACACAAAACGACCACCGTAGTAGTGTCAAACGACCTTAACAAAAATAACGACGAACAACCAGCCTACCATTCCGTCATTATGTGTTTTTTTCCTACACCTTTTATCCTGAAAAACTCCATAGAAAATCAGCATAAGTGGCCAACATGAAACAACCCACAAACATTTCACTTTTGTCAAATAACTCGAACTCACGGCTTCCGATCATCGTCCCGTGAGTTCTAACTATTAGGAAACACATTTATAAAACTTCCTTGATATTTAAACACTTAAATAAATATATTAGTAGTTTCTTAAATATGGATCACCTTCCAAAACTCTAACTACAAAGAAAAAAGAGAGACGGTATAATGGCACTTACGTAGTAGGGATCGTTTTGATGTTATCGCTTCTCGTTTTCATGCCCGAGATGATAATCCTCTTTGAAACCCTAGAAGATAGATTAGGGATATGCTTATGGGTGTTCTCCGGCCGTGTTATACTGAAAAATAAAGAGAAAGCCGACCTAAGACTTATATATATCAACTTTGGAAAAGTCAAAGAGGTGCTAGCTTGGCACCCCAGCATTGGCCCATCTTCCGACGCTTATATCTTTTTATCCGGGTGTCGTATAAAAGAAAGGTTAAGAGAGTTGGAAAATACATTCCAAGACTTCAATTTGTTATATAATATTTACTAATAAAACCTCATATAACACACGAAATTTATTGCTCAAAAAGCTTTAGTGAACCACCAACTTGTCACTTATGATGTCTGCGCAGTCTCGCAAAACTGCAAATATCTATCTACTCCTATGTCGTATCGATGAACGGTTTAATGAGTTTGAAACTAGACTCATAGATCTTCAATTTGGTTAGTAGATAAGACAATAATTCCAAGAATATTGGGACAAAATCTCAGTTACATTTGACCTAATGTTCAGCACATTATGAATGTAATTTGTGAAGACCTTTGCCAACTTTTGTTCCACAACTCGCTTGACTTAAAAACGTAGCACATGACCATCATACGGTAAACATAACTCATAGAATAACCTCCTTATCATGTAATGAACCATAATCTCACCCTAAAGTATATGTTATAACATTCCAAACTCGTCTACTTTCGACGAAACTTATTTTCTTCAATTGGTTTAGCTTCTAAGCTTTCCAACCCTCTCGTTACTCGTTATTCATGATCTTAAATATTTGTAACCTCCAAGGTAACATGATTAACTTACTTTATATGCTTCCAAATATAATCTTATTTCTGAACTTACATCAATTGAGTTACAACGTACTCTCACGTATGAAAACATGGGGTGTAACAGGGATCGTGATGGCGCCTAACACCATAATTGCTAGGCAAGCTAATGTTAGAGGGATTCAACATTTTAAACAATTAAAAACATAACGCGAGGTCTAATATTATCCAATAAATGAATCTAGAATAATGTGTAAAATAATAAAACGAAACTCGAAGCTAATACTCATATCTAGCTACCCAGGATATTGGGAGTCACAATTCATGAACTACTAAAGAATACTACAAGTAATTGGCTTATGAAATAGTGTATAACTATTTTGAATAAAATAAAATAGTAACTAAATAATGCCGAGAAGACTCCAGGAATCTGTGGTTGCCAGCAGATCTACCTCGTATCTCCGTCCGAATAATCAGCTACTACTCGAAATCAACTCTGACCGGAACCTGGATCTTCACAAGAAGTGCAGTATCAGTACAACCGACCCCATGTACTGGTAAGTGCCGAGCCTAACCTCGGCGAAGTAGTGACGAGGCTAGGGCAGGAAACCACATAAAAACCAGGACATATATAATCATGCTAGCAGAAATAACAACATATAAAGAATTTAAAACCACAATTAATAGGAAGGGGTCATATTGTGGGGAGTTTTAGCTTGGGGAATTTTAGCATAAGAACTGAGATAACTAAAAGACAGAAATAAAAAATGATAAACAAACTAAATTGAGCATTTAAAGTAGAAAGGAAATTTGCACGGCACCACCCTTCGTGCTTTTACTCTCAGCCTCACCATATAATGAATAAGAATACACAGCATCACCCTTCGTGCTTTTACTCTCATCCTTACCAGATTAAAATAAGAATGCACGATATCACCCTTCGTGCTTTACACTCTCCCTCACAATATAAATAATTCATGCACGATATTATCCTTCGTGCTTTACACTCTTCCTCACAATATAACATAAATGAATCATGCACGACATCACCCTTCGTGATTCACACTCTTCCTTACCAATCACAGAACCATTAATAACATATAAAGAGGAATTTCACAAGAAATAAGTATTTCATCATAGTTTCTATCACCATTTAATATTTCAATCTCATCTCAATATTCACAATATTATCCATCTCTGTGGAACTGGATACACATCTTCTAATATTTCAATAACAACAATAAGCATAGATGATAGACTTTTAAGACAACAAAATCACAAGAACTAACTTTCACTTGCATGTTATGACCTGACCACAATGTATAGGTACTCGTCACCTCACATATACATCACATTTAGCAACAAAACAAGTAGCAAGTAGTCAAACAACACCTGTTCACTCAAGCTAAGGTTAGACACAACACTTACCTCTATTCCGCAGGCCATTCACTTCTCAAGCACAACTTTTCCTTTAGAATTGGCCTCCAACTCACTCGTATCTAACCATAATTGGTTTAATATCATTAAATATTGCTAAAGGAACTAACTTTAATGCAAGATTATGGTTTTCCTAAGTTTTCCCAACAAAATACTAAAATCGACCCCGAGCCTGCTTGGTCCAAACTAGAGGTTCGGACCAAAATCCGTTTACCCATTCTCCCTCGAGCCTGGATATACGATCGGTTTTGGAATCCGACCTCAATTCGAGGACTAAATCCCCAAATTTTGAAATTCCTAATTTCTACCCAAAAATCCCTAATTCTACCATGAAAACTCTAGATTCTAGGTTAAAATCTTGTTAAAAGTTGCAAGAGATTGAAAGGAATTAGTTAGGGATCATTTACCTATGATTTGGAGAAGTTTGGGTCTTTGAAAAATCGACTATGTAGGTTAGGGTTTGAGAGAATTAAAAAAATTGATGAAAATCCCGTCTAAGTACCAACTTACAGGCTGCAGATGTCACAATTGCGACGGGAGCTTCGCATTTGCGAAGCTCGCAAATGCGAGAAGGAGATCGCAAATGCAAACCTTCACATTTTCTGATGCCTTCGCATTTGCGACAACTGACTCGCTCGCAATTTCGGCCAAAAGTTCGCATTAGCGAACGTGTTCTTCCCCAGGCCCTTTTCGCTTTTGCGAAGAAAAACTCAGAATTGCGAGAAGTTCTTGGCCTAGGCTATCTTCGCAATTGCGGAAAAAATCTCGCAATTGCCATACCTGCATATATCGCACATTTGCGATGCTTGATCTCGCAAATGCGAGATCAGAGGCCTGCAACAGGTTCAGACACACCAGCTATTTCGACATTCAAAAAATCACTCTGTAGCCTATCCAAAACTCACTCGAGCCCCGAGGCTCTAAACCAAGCATTCACGCAAGTCTAAAAATATCATACGAACTTTCTCGTGTGATCAAATCATGAAAATAACGCTTAAAGTTATGAATTTAGCATCAAAACTCATGATTTTCTCAAGAACACTTCAAATTCACTCACTTCTCAACTGCACGTTCGAATCACGTCAAATAAAATCCGGTTCTCACCAAATTTTGTAGATAGTACTTAAACATTACAACAAACCTGCACCGGGCTCCGGAACCAGAATACATGCCCGATACCAACGAGTTTTAACATTAATTCATTTCTTTATTTCCTTTAAAATCGAGCATAACAATTTTCTTCAAAAATTGGTTTCGAAAGCTAGGGACCTCGGAATTCAATTCCAGTCATACGCCCAAGTCCCATATTTTATTGCGGACCTCCCGGGACCGTCAGAACACGTATCCGGATTGATTTACTCAAAATGTTGACCAAAGTCAACTAAAAATCAAAATTTAACTCTAAAAATTATTATTTCTTACATTTCCGCATAAAGGCTTTTCGGATTCACGCCCGGATTGTGCACGTAAATCGATTTATATAACATTAAACTTTTTAGGGCTAATGAACCCAAAATGGTGTCTTAATTCATAAGATAACCCTTTGGGTCATCATAATCTCCACTTATAAAACAAACGTTCATCCTCGAATGGACATAGAAAAGTACCTGAACTGGTGAACAAGTGGGGATATCTACTCTGCATGTCTGACTCGGACCCCCAAGTAGCCGCCTCAACAGGCTGACCTTTCCACTGCACTCGAACTGAAGGGTAACTCTTTGACCTCAACTGACGAATCTGCCGGTCTAAAATGGCTACCAGTTCTTCCTCATAAATCAAATCTTTGTCCAATTGGTCAGAGCTGAAATCTATCACGTGGGTCGCGTCACCATGATATTTCTGGAGCATAGAAACATGGAATACCGGATGAACGAAGGATAAGCCTGGAGGCAACACAAGTCTATAAGCTACCTGCCCTACTCTCTCGAGAATCTCAAATGATCCGATATACCTAGGGATCAACTTGATCTTCTTCCCAAAACTCATAACACCCTTCATGGGCGATACCCGAAGTAGTACTCTCTCTCCAACCATGAATGCCACATCACGAACCTTACGGTCGGCATAAGTATTTTTCCTGGACTGAGTTGCACGAAGTCGATCCTATCTAATATTGACCTTGTCCAAGGCCTCCTAAACTAAGTCTGTACCCAATAACCGAGCTTCTCCCGGCTCAAACCATCCAACTGGCGATCTGCATCGTCTACCATATAATGCCTCATAGGGAGCCATCTAAATGCTCGACTGGTAGCTATTATTGTAGGCAAACTCCGATTACGGCAAAAGTTGATCCCAAGAACCTCCGAAGTCAATAACACAGGCGCAGAGTATATCCTCCAAAATCTAAATAGTACGCTCGGACTGCCCTTCCGTCTGAGGATGGAATGTTGTGCTCAACTCAATTCGTGTACCCAACTTACGCTGAACTGCCCTCCAAAAGTGCGAGGTAAACTGCGTACCTCGATCAGAAATGATAGACACGGGCACACCGTGAAGATGAACGATCTCTCGAATATATATCTCTGCTAACCTCTCCAAGGTATAAGTACTTTCCACCAGAATGAAATGTGCTGATTTAGTCAGCTTATCCACAATAACCCAAACAACGTCGAACTTCCTTTGAGTCCGTGGGAGCCCAAGAACCAATCCCGTAGTGATACGCTCCCACTTCCACCTAGGAATCTCTATCTGCTGTAGTAAACCACCGGGTCTCTGATGCTCACACTTTACCTGTTGACAATTCAAGCAACGAGCCACATAAACAACAATATCCTTCTTTATCCTTCGCCACCAATAATGTTGCCGTAGGTCCTGGTACATCTTGGCAGCACCCGGGTAAATAGAATACTTAGAACTGTGAGCCTCCTCAAGGATCAACTCACGAATCCCATCAACATTAGGCACACACACTCGACCCTGCATCCTCAAAACACCTTCATCTCCAACTATAACCTTCTTGGCACCACCGTGCCGAACTGTGTCCCTAAGGACCATCAAATGCGGGTCATCATCCTACCGATCTCTTATACGCTCAAATAAAGAAGACTGAGCGACTGTACAAGCTAAAACACGACTGGGCGAAATATCCAACCTCACGAACTGATTAGAAAGAGTCTGAATATCTAAAGTTAACGGTCTCTCACCGACCCGAATGAATGCAAGGCTGCCCATACTCACTGCCTTCCTACTCAATGCATCGGCTACCACATTGGCCTTCCCCGCATGATACAATATAGTGACATCATAGTCTTTAAATAACTCTAAACATCTCCTCTGTCTAAAATTAAGATCCTTTTGCTTGAACAAGTACTGGAGGCTTCGATGATCCATGAAAACCTTACACGGCACACCATAAATATAGTGCCTCCAAATCTTCAATGCGTGAACAATGGCTACCAACTCTAAGTCATGGACAAGATAATTCTTCTCATGGACTTTCAACTGCCGAGATGCATATGAAATCAACCTGTCCTCCAGCATCAATACCGCTCCAAGCCCAACATGGAAGGCATCACAATATACCTTGAAAGATCCCGAACCTGATGGTAACACCAACACCGGTGCTGAAGTCAAGGTTGTCTTGAGCTTCTGAAAGCTCGCCCCACACTCGTCTGACCATTTGAATGGGGCACCTTTCTGTGTCAATTTAGTCATTGAGGCTACTATGGATGAAAACCCCTCCACAAAACGACGGTAGTAACCCGCCAAACCCAAGTAGCTCCTGATTTTCGTGGCTGAATTGGGTATAGGACAGTTCTTGAATGCCTCTATCTTCTTAGGAACTACCTGAATACCTTCTGCTGATACGATGTGACACAAGAAAGCTACTGAATACGACTAGAACTCACACTTTGAAAATTTCGCATACAGTTGACTATCCCTCAAAGTCTGGAGCATTACTCGGAGGTGTTGCTCATGCTCCTCCCGACTGCGGGAGTATATTAGGATATCATCAATGAACACAATTACAAAGGAATCCAGATAAGGCTTGAAAACCCGATTCATCAAGTCCATAAAGGTTGCTGGGGCATTAGTCAAGCCAAAAGACATCACCAGGAATTCATAGTGCCCATACCTCGTCCAAAAGGCTGTCTTAGGAATATCGGATGCCTTAATCTTCAACTGATGGTAGCCCGATCTCAAATCAATTTTTGAAAACACCCTGGCACCCTGAAGCTGATAAAATAAATCATCAATTCTCGGTAATGGATATTTATTCTTGATGGTGACTTTATTCAATTGCCGGTAATCTATACACATCCTCATCGATCCATCCTTTTTCTTCACGAGCAAAACCGGTGCACCCCAAGGCGAGACACTAGGTCTAATGAATCCCTTAACAAGCAAGTCTTACAACTGATCTTTCAATTCTGATGGGGCCATTCGTATGGAACAATAGAAATGGGCTGAGTTCCCGAAGCCACATCAATGCAAAAATCAATATCCTTGTCGGGTGCATCCCGGGCAGGTCTGCAGGAAAATCCTCGGGAAACTCAAGAACAATAGGTACCGACTCTATAGAAGAAACCTCAGCACTAGAATTACGAACATGAGCCAAATAAGCCAAACACCCTTCTCAACCATGCGACGGGCCTTGGCATAAGAAATCACTCTACTGGAAGAATGACTAGGAGTCCCTTTCCACTCCAATCGAGGCAACCCCGGCAAAGCTAATGTAATTGTTTTGGCATGACAGTCCAAGATGGAATAATAAGGCGATAGCCAATCCATGCCCAATATGACGTCAAAATCGACCATGTCAAGAAGCAAAAGGTCCACACTGGTGTCAAGACCCTCAATAACGATACCACATAAACATACACACGATCTACCACAATAGCATCCCCCACGGGCATAGACACATAAACAGGGAAACTCAAGGAATCGCGGGGCATAACCAAATACGAGGCAAAATAATATGATACATAAGAATAAGTAGACCCCGGATCAAACAGAACTGAAACATCTCTATTGCAAATAGAAATGGTACCTGTGATAACAGCATCGGAGGACTCCGCCTCAGGTCTGGCTGGAAATGCATACAATCGGGGCTGGGCCCCACCACCCTGAACCATGTCTCTGGGAGGACCTCTGATAAGCAGACCTCCACCTCTAGCGGGCTGGCCTCCACCTCTAAAAATCTGGCCCTAACTCTGGCTACCTGACCCCTACTCCTGGTTGGCTGGGTAGCTGGTGCTGGAACTATAGCACGGGAACCCTGATATTGAGAATTATCCGACCCCCGAGGGGAACATCTAGCAATGTGCCCTGGGTCACCACATGTATAACAAGAACTCGGCTGCTGAGATTTCTGGCCAGAAAACTGACCATGCCGACCTGGATAACCCCCCTGAAAGCTCTGGAGAGAAGGTGCACTGATAGAGGCTGGCTGATCGGGATAAGGAAAATAAGAACCACGACCATCTAGGAAACCGTGCGTCGTCTGGAGTGCTGAATGGAATGGCTTGGAAGAATGACCTCTGCTAAAAGTAACCCCGCCTCCAGAGGAGGTACCGCTGAATCCACTGAAATGGCGAGGTCTCTTGTCTGATCCCTAACCTCCCAATCCGAGAACTATCTCGACTTTCCTGGACACATTGGCCTCATCCTGAAAGGAAATCTCGCTCCCTGTCTCCTTAGCCATCTGCAATCTGATCGGCTGAGCAAGACCCTCAATAAATCTCCTGACCCTATCTCTCTGTGGATAACAAAAGAATAGCATGTCAGGCCAAATCCACGAAGCGAGTCTCATACTGGGTGACAGTCATGCTGCGCTGCTGAAGATGCTCAAACTGACGACGATGCTCCTCTCTAGTAGTGATAGCAAAAACTTCTCCAAAAAGAGATGTGAAAACTGATCCCTAGTCAGAGCAGGTGACCTAGTTAGTCTAGTCAACAAATAATCCCTCCACTATTTCTTGGCGGAACCACTCATCTGACAAGCCACGAAGTCGACCCCATTGGTCTCCAAAATACCGATGTTCCGAAGAACCTCATGACAACTATCAAGATATTCCTGAGGATCCTCTGAAGTGGCACCACTGAAATGAATAGGGAAAAGCTTGATGAACCTGTCCAATCTCCACAAAGCTGGAGGACATAGCTGACCCATCAGCAAGCATTGCTGCAGCAACTGGCTGAATTACCCCAACTGGATTGGCTGCTGGGGTGTGAGTCTGAGGAGTAATCTGCTCAGGAGTGTGAGTAGCAGGAGTCTGGGCCCTTCTCCAGCCTGAGATACGGATGTCGTCACGGGGAGTGCACCATTCTGGGCTACACTCTCCATAAGTCCCACTAATCGAACCAAAGCATCCTGAAGCACCGGGGTAGCAATAAACTCCTCTGGGATCTGAGCTGGTCCCGCTGGAACGGTCTGAGTTAGAGCCCCCTCATCAATCTCTATTTGGGGCTCCGCAGATGGGGCTGCTGCCTGAGTAATGGGCTGAGCATAGCCTCGGCCTCTGCCCCTATTAGTAGCTGCTGCTGCTGGAGAACCTGATTGTTGGTCAACGGAAGAAGAAGCACGTGTTCTCTCCATCTGCGAGAAAATAGAAGAGTTCAATCAATAATTGAGATAACAAGAATCACACGACAGAGTGGAAGTGAAATGAGTTTGTTCCTAGCTTTATAGTCTCTGAGAGATAAGTACAGACGTCTTTGTACCGATCCCTCAGACCATACTAAGCTTGTTCGTGAATTGTAAGACCTAGGCAACCTAGTTCTCTAATACCAACTTGTCACGACCCAAATTCCCAACCCTCGGGATCGTGATGGTGCCTAACACCATACTTTCTAGGCAATCATATATTAGAGGGATTCAACATTTTAAACAATTAAAAACATAATGCGAGGTCTAAGATTATCCAATAAACGAATCCAGAATAATGTGTGAAATAATAAAACGAAACTCGAAGCTAATGCTCATATCTAGATACCCAGGATTTTGGGAGTCACAATTCACGAACTACTAAAGAATACTACAAGTAATTGGCTCAAGAAATAGTGTATAACTGTTTTGAATCAAATAAAACAATAACTAAATAATGTGGAGAAGACTCTAGGAATCTGCGGACGCCAGCAGATCTACCTCGTGTCTCTGTGCGAACAATTAACTACTACTCGAAATCAACTCTGACCGGAACTTGGATCTGCACAAGAAGTACAGAGTGCAATATCAATACAACCGACCCCATGTACTGGTAAGTGTCGAGCCTAACCTCGACAAAGTAGTGACGAGGCTAGGACATGACACCGCATAAAAACATGGACATATATAATCATGCTAGCAGAAATAACAACATATAAAGAATTTAAAACCACAATTAATGGGAAGGGGTCATATTATGGGGAGTTTTAGCATAAGGACTGAGATAACGAAAAGACAGAAATAAACAATGATAAACAAACTAAATTGAGCAATTAAAGTAGAAAGGAAATTTGCACGACACCACCCTTCGTGCTTTTACTCTTAGCCTCACCATATAATGAGTAAGAATACACGGCATCACCCTTCGTGCTTTTACTCTCATCCTCACCAGATTAAAATAAGAATGCACGATATCACCCTTCGTGCTTTACACTCTTCCTCACCATATAAATAATTCATGCACGACATCACCCTTCGTGTTTTACACTCTTACTCACAATATAACATAAATGCATCATGCACGACATCACCCTTCGTGCTTCACACTCTTCCTCACCAATCGCAGAACTATTAATAACATATAAAGAGGAATTTCACAAGAAATCAGTATTTGATCATAGTTTCTATCACCATTTAATATTTCAATATCATCTAAATATTCATAATATTATCCATAGCTGTGGAACCGGATACACATCTTCCAATATTTCAGTAACAACAATAAGCATATATGATAGGCTTTTAAGACAACAAGAATCACAAGAACTAACTTTCACTTGCATGTTATGACCTGACCACAATGTATAGGTACTCGTCACCTCACCTATACATAGCAGTTAGCAACAAAACAAGTAGCAAGTATTCACACAACACCTATTCCCTCAAGCTAAGGTTAGACACAACACTTACCTCGATTCCGCAGGCCACTCACTGCTCAAGCACAACTTTTCCTTTAGAATTGGCCTCCAACTCACTCGTATCTAATCATAATTGGTTTATAACATTAAATATTGCTAAAGGAACTAACTTTAATGCAAGATTATGGTTTTCCTAAGTTTTCCCAACAAAATACAAAAATCAACCCCGGGCCCGCTTGGTCCAAACTCGAGGTTCTGACCAAAATCCGTTTACCCATTCTCTACCGAGCCCGGATATACAATTGGTTTTGGAACCCGACCTCAATTCGAGGTCTAAATCCCCAAATTTTGAAATTCCTACGTTCTACCCAAATATCCCTAATTCTACCATGAAAACTCTAGATTCTAGGTTGAAATCTTGTTAAAAGTTGCAAAAGATTGAAAGGAATTAGTTAGGGAACACTTACCTATGATTTGGAGAAGTTTGGGTCTTTGAAAAATCGCCTATGGAGGTTTAGGATTTGAGAGTATTGAAAAAATGGATGAAAATCCTATCTAAGTTCCAACTTACAGGTTGCAAATGTCGCAATTGCGACGGGAGCTTCGCATTTGTGAAGCTCGCAAATTCGAGAAAGAGATCACAAATGCGAACCTTCGCATTTTATGCTTCCTTCGCATTTGTGACAAATATGTCGCATTTGTGACAACTGACTCCCTCGCAATTTCGGCCAAAATTTCGCATTAGGGAACATTCCCTTCCCAGGCCCTCTTCGCATTTGCGAAGAAAAACTCGGAATTGCGAGAAGCTGCTGGCCCAGTCTATCTTCGCAATTGCGATAAAAATCTCGCAATTTCCATGCCTGATCTCGCAAATGCGAGATCAGAGGCCTGCAACAGGTTCAGACACACCAGCTATTTCTAAGTTCCAAAAATCACTCTGTAGCCTAACCAAAACTCACCCGAGCCCTCAGGGCTCCAAACCAAACATGCACGCAAGTCTAAAAACATCATACGAAGTTGCTCGTGAGATCAAATCACAAAAATAAGGCTTAAAACTACGAATTTAGCATCAAAACTCATGATTTACTCAAGAACACTTCAAATTCACTCACTTCTCAACCGGACGTCCGAATCACGTCAAATAAACTCCGATTCTTACCAAATTTCACAGATAGTACTTAAACATTATAACAAACCTGCACTGGGCTTTGAAATCAAAATACGGGCCCGATACCAACGAGTTCAAACATTAATTCATTTCTTTATTTCCTTTAAAATCCAGCATGACAATTTTCTTCAAAAATTGATTTCTAAAGCTAGAGACCTCGGAATTCAATTCCGATCATACGCGCAAGTCCCATATTTTACTCGGACCTCCTGGGACTATCAGAACACGGATCCGGGTCCGCTTACTCAAATGTTGACCAAAGTCAACTAAACATTAAAATTTAACTCTAAAAATTATTATTTCTTATATTTCCACATAAAGGATTTTCGAATTCACGTTCGGACTGCGCACACAAATCGAGGTAAATAAAATTAATCTTTTTAAGGTTAATGAGCTAAAAATTATATCTTAATTCATAAGATGACCCTTTGGGTCATCACAGAAAGCTTTTCAACATCTTGAAAGGAAAGTCGCTAAAATCATGGAGAAGATCTATTATTTTGTGGAAGGAAGAGATATTACAAGGCAAGAAAGAATATATTTTTATGGAAAGAAGAATATATTATGGGTATAGTATAATCTATATTATGGAAAGAGATTATTTATCAAGATCAAGAAAGGAGTCAAAGATATATTGAGATCTATCAGAAAAGGAAAGAAGTACTAGGAGGCAAAGAAAGAGAATCTCGTCAATATCTATTCTTAGAAGGAAAAAAGGCTTATTGAATATAAAATCTATTGCACAAGGAAGTGAAGGTAGTGGTGGATCGTGACTTTGCTAATTAAGGAAGTACAATGGAGCAGCAATCAAGAGGCATTTATGGTATTCCAAAGAATGCAAAAGATCCTTAATTAAAATAGTCTATTTCAAAAGAAAAGCTTACATTAGCAGGAGATATCCAAGCAACGGTCTAGAGATATGAAGGAAGATATTATCCCATGATTCAAGGAAGCAATCATCAAACAGATACAAGGAATATTGGAAGAATTCTCAAAATTCCCTGAAGTTTGCAATAGTTAGAACAAGTTGAAAAGACTATAAAAAGGAGCTCTACTAAAGAAAAAAAGCACCAACTTCCAGACAACTTTTCTACTCTTTTTACACCTTAGTCAAGCACTGTATTCTTAAATTTACTAGTGTCATAAAAGATAGAGAGAAAGGGAAAACTGCTGAGACGTTGTGTCATCGTTCGTTTCTTTGGTGAGTGAGTGAAAGCCAAAGTATCGTTGTTGGTGAGCGAGTGAAAACCAACCCTTTGTTCGTTGTTGGTGTGCGAGTGAAAACCAACCTTTTCAACTTTGGTGGTGATCGTTGAAAATCAATTCAATTTATAAAGAGATCTAAAAGACAACACTCTTGTAACCCAAGAGGACTGGATTAGGACGCCACATTGGTTCCGAACCAATATAAAAATTTGTGGTGTCATTTATTTTATCGTTCTTATATTATATTTTGTGACTTTACTGTTTATTGTGATTTACACTTGTTTAAATCGAAGGGACTAATAGTTCTGTGCAGTCTGTCTCCATACCAGTCGACTAAGTCTAAATATAGTCGACTAAGATTTTTTAATAGGCGTACAATTCACCACTCCCCTCTTGTACTTTCAACAGACATGGATTTTTCAATTCTACTAAGGGTTTAAGTCAAGGGGATCCTCTATCTCCCTCTCTCTTTCTTATTGGGGCTGAACTTCTATCAAGATTAATGGAATCTTTAAACAATCATGATTTTATCCCATTCTTGATAGATAATTATAGTTCTATTATATATCTCGCATATGTTATACTGATGATACAATTTTGTTTTCCCCAGCTGAACCGGAATCCTTGAAGATGATGATGGACAAGATGGAGACTTATGAAAAGATCTCAGGACAATCAGTAAATAAATCTAAATCTGGTTGATGTCAATTTCAAAGATGATGATCCAAGAATCAACCAAATCATGAAGATCACTGGTTACAATCACTGCTAGTTTCCAATGGAATATCTAGGATGTCCTATATACATATGAAGGAAAAACGTTTTTTACTTCAACAACATGGTGGCTAACATAGCAAAAAGACTCCAAGGCTGGCAAGGTAAATTTCTATCCTATGGTGGCAAAGTTATTCTTATTAAATATATTCTGCAGGCTATCCCACTCCATATTCTATCAGCAGTTCACCCTCCTAAGATGACTTTCTACCAAATTGAGAAGATCATCTCTAACTTCTTCTAGGGTATGGATGGTAACAAAAATAAGAAGTACTGGATTGCTTGGAAAGACATGTGTTTTCCAATCAAGGAAGGGGGAGTTGACTTTAGATCGTTTACAGACACATGTGATGCCTTCTCTTCTAATATATGGTGGAAATTCAGAACTCAAAAATCTCTTCTTAGACTTTCTTGAAGCTAAGTATTGTAAAAGGTTTCATCCTGTTGCAAGAAAGAAAGCTCCCGACCACTCATACTTGGAGAATAATGATGGACATCAAAGACAAGGTGGAACCTTATATTTCATGGAGGCTTGGAAGGGGGGAAATATCATTCTGGTGGGACTTTTGGACCGACTTTGGACCTCTAGCTCATCTGGTTCAAAATAGTAGGACTCTTAAAAGAATTATGGTAAAGGAGTTGTACCTTCATGATGCTTGGAATCAGAGTAAATTGATGAGAATTCTCCCTTTGCACGTGGTCAATTATATCAAGGCCATCCCCTTCAACAACGATAGAGAAGATAGACTCATTTGGACCCCGGATCCTTCAGGGATTTTACTTGTAAATCTGTGTGGCACACAATGAGATCTAAGAAAGGAACTACTCTCACATATATGACTATTATGCATAAAAAGCTTCTTTTTAAAGCCTCTTTTTTATTTTATTTCGAGAGTCTTATTAGATAAGATGGCAACTGACGTTGCTATTAAAAGATTTGGGGTGAATATTGCCTCCATATGTAACTGTTGCTTCACTGATCATTATGAGGAATCCACTGACCACCTGCTCAGTGAGAGTCATATTGCCAACTTAGATGGTCCTTCTTCTGTAACTCTTGTGGTATCAAATTGGTCCAAGGCCAGGTAAGACAGAGAGTTATGAGGTGGTGGTTGACTAAGCCCAAAAATGAATTCTATAAGGCAGTGCTACAATGCCTACCCTCAATCATATGCAGGCAAATTTGGAAGAACGAATGTTCTCCTAGGTTTGATGAAAAGCACAT
Organism: Nicotiana paniculata; assembly: GCA_005239505.1. Lineage (NCBI taxonomy): Eukaryota > Viridiplantae > Streptophyta > Magnoliopsida > Solanales > Solanaceae > Nicotiana > Nicotiana paniculata. The sequence goes on along the minus strand of ML303467.1, from coordinate 104,500 downwards.
GTCCCGTCGCTTCATCATCCAACAAGTGATAAAGATGATAAATATGCTTATGCATACGAGTTTCCCAGATTTGCAGCTGCCCAACATGTGGCATGATACTTACAGTAAAATTGAGAAGGTCTCCCTTGCTATTTATTGTCAGATCGTTTATTGGCATAAACCTCCAACAGGATGGGTTAAACCCAATACTGATGGTTGCAGCAAAGGTAATCCTGGTTCGGAAGGTGGTGGTGGTCTTATCAGAGATCACAATGGTGTGTTGATTGGTTCTTTTGCAGAATTCTATGGAGATTGCAGTTGCAATATTGTGGAAGCTAAAGCTATGAGGCGAGGCATCAAAATGTGTATTACAAAAGACTCAGGAAACCACCTTGGAGATTCAATGATATTATTGAGCAGATTCAAACCATGACCAAGTATCGTAACTTTGTCTTTTGTCACACCTTGAGAGAAAGAAACAACTCTGCCGGCAAGCTTGCTAACTTGGGTGAAGAATCCAAAATTGTTTCTATCTTGAATGAGGTTGTATCATTACCATTGAATGTTAGAGCTTCAATGAAGTTAGAAGTTGATGGGATCCCTAACTTCAGATTCAGACAAAAGCAAAACAAGTTCGTTATCAATGACAACACCTAGAAATAAGTTCCTCTCTAGAACCTTTTTGTACATAACATCCACGTGTGTTGCTACAAACTCCCGGAGGAAGCACAACCTTCTTCTTACCCATGCTAAATTATTTTGTTCAATCATGTGTCATAGGTTGAGTCCAATCACCTATCACAATGTCCTGGAGGCCAAGGCCTATGTCCTCCTCCGTGTAATTATGGTTTTTGATATATATACAAGTTCGGGTCATGCCTCAACTCCTCCATTATGATGATGGAATTATAAATCAAAAAAAAATTCTTTCCGGAGACGGACAAATTCAGGATTTAAATTTATTGGGCTCGACTTTTAAGATGTTTAGTATTGATTCATTGTACTGTTGAAATTATGAATTCAAATATAATATTTATTGAGATTTTTGTTTTTTTATGTACAAATTTATTTTTCGTGTTAAAAGTTATAGATTCAATTAAATCTGTAGCCGAAAGAGAAATCTATATATTTCCTTAGTCCTTCCTACTATTCTTGTTCCTCGCTGCAAATATTGACAGATCTAACATACTCTCTCTATTTTGTTTCCTATTACTCTTTGGGTAATCAAGACAGTTTTCTGGCTATAATTTTTTTCCAAATAATTAACTGGAGTGAGAAGTTGTAATTTGTTGGTACTTACACGTAAACTTTTTACAATGAAAGAAATAATGTCTTGAGTTTACACAAAAGTATAGGATGACCCCAACATTCAAGTGTGAGTTAAAGAGAAGGGGTTTGAATTCAAGCCGAGGCAATATTAGGCGAATACTCTCCATTTGCCTCAACTCTTTACCCAGGAGTATACATACATGTATTCCTTGATTAAAATACGATACACACTGAATTGTTGAAATGCGCCCAAGCCAGCCATCCCCAGTTTTATCAAAAAGAAGGTTTGTAAATTAAAATTCCATACGCCTATTATTCTTCCCTGATTTATGAAATATGGTCGTCATATTTGGATTGACATTCTCTCTGTCCTCCCATGGTAGATATAAGGTCTGCGTACACACTACCCTCCCCATACCGTACAGGTTTGGAGAAACAGATTTGGCAAATCAGTCTCAGGAATCAATGTATTTGGAGAAACAGTGACGGTCTTTCTGATACTTAAAATATTTAACTATTAGAGCCGTAAGAATTTGAATATTTTACTCCTACAATATTGAAAACACTTAGGAAGATTATGTTGCCTATTTTTGGGAGAAAACTTCAGTTTAATCTAGAACCTAATTTCTTCACTTGAGACCTTGGATACTAGAGCAAATCTTTATTCAAAACGACCAATGACTCTAATTTGGAAAATTGAGCCACAGTTTTATACTACAAAAAGAGCAACAAACCCAGTATAATCCCACCGTTTTATATATTGTATAACATCAATAAAGATTTTGCTTTTGCTGTCACTCCATGTGTTCATTTGGAAAATCCTAAAGCTATTACAGGCAGTTGAGAGCAAATAGTAAAAAAAATGCTGATGCCGGGACAGAATGATCATTTTATCCATGGCACTAAACAGGCATGCCTGCTAACTGACTTTCTCTGGAAATTCCCCTAATTTATTGCCTTTGAATTTGATTTCAATAGTAAATGAAGAAGATATTAAAGAGAGAACCAACAGTGCTGAAAGCGACTAAAAAAAGTATGCTAGATGAGTAGGCATTTCAAGGAAAAATTTCCTAGAGATAAAAAGGTACTGGGAAAATTTATTAAATATACTTGATGGTATAATCAGGAGAAAAATTGAAGAAAAAGCTCGAGAGCAAAATATAAAAGGTGGTTTCCTCTAGCAAGAAAGGGATTTGATCACTCCTAAGACTTATCTTCAAGGTACATTGAGTTAGAGGCAGCAAGAAGAGCAGCACCAATGCCAGAACCATCATTGGAGTGCTCGAAAACAATGCTTGTCGCCAATTCATCTCCAAGCAATTCCTTCAAAGTGTTCTCTAAGCACGTCCTGTATTCTGTATAGTGCTCATACAATCCGCCATCCATGGCTACAACCGTCTTTTCTGGACCACCTTGCCGAGGCGTATCCCTTCCCATCTTCTTCAAGATGCCCAATACCCCAGCAGCTGCAAGCCTTGCCCCACGTGTTGCAACGATGTTGCACAGCTCAATGACTAATCTCCGTGTCTTCAAGGAGGTATTAGATATCTAAATGGCAGAATAAAGAAAAGTGTGAATTCATGTTTGGTGATATGAAAATATATGATCAAGTAAAAGCTACAGCAAAATTTAAAGTAATCGTTGATGGAGAACAAATATCAATAGATCTCAAATCTCTTTTTCATAGCCCAAGGAAAAGATATGTTGTTTCTTATTTATGATCTTATGGATGAATCAGGAAATATTATAATAATTCAAGAAAGCTATCTTAAACCTTCAAATGTTCTTCCTTTCTATCTTGTAAAAGAGTTTTTTCCCCATCATTTTTGTGCAGAGCTTAAAAGATAACCTATCTAAAAGAATGTATCAAATATTTCTTTTCCTAACATACTTTAAAAAGGAGATTACTTTCTTCTTAAAGCTTTAAGTTGGGTGCTTTAAAAGTTAGTTTCACTTGTCTTCTGCAGTTACTGATTTTTTTTATGACCAAAACACTTTTGTCAGATAATTTTGTTCAAAACGTATATCAATTTGTAGTTTGGCGCTATCTTAGAGGCTAGAACTCCTATGCAATTGCTGCAAACAAAAAAAAAAGGTTTCCATTTGATTCATCACTGTCTGATACTTCTTCAGTTTTTTTCTCGCAGTAAAGAAAACTATCCATTATTCAAATCTTTTCAGCTTTTGTTCCAATGTGAGTGACAGAAGAGATGGTATTGTTCTCCTGAAAGTTATTCTACAAGGCAAAATAATATTCCATACCCCTGAGCGATGAGGAAACTAATAAGTGCCAATTTGTTTTATATTGTATGTTTCATAAATGGGTAAATATAAAGACACTAATGAAAGGCAACTTTTTTTAAAATTTAAATAAGTGTTGAATAGCAATAATATTTACCTCTAAAATATCCTTCAGCTTGTCACCAACCACTCTCAGATCAGATGATGTGTCATGATGCATAGCAGACATATCAGGTGTCCTGCATATTGTTTTACGTTTTTATCACTGGAGCTGTATGAATGTGCACAAATAACAAAAAAGACGCTTTCAAGGATTCAAGGAAACTAGAAAGGCATGAGAAGCAAGTGAATTAGAAAGTAAAGTTAACTGAAGGATTTCTAAATCGATCTTAGCTCTGGCGTATTTCACCCACCTTACTCATTAGTATCCAGACATGTTGTAGCGAGCAAGTGACATTGACTTGCAAGGCTTTTATCTAATTAAAATCAAATTACAAGTTCAACACATCAGTGGATTAGCGAGAGATGAAAAAGGATTACCCCAGCAAGCTCTAAATATAGCCCTTGAGCTCTGTACAGCCTCAAGGGAACTTCGAAAAGCCAAGAAAGGAGTGATAAGCCCCTTAAGCATGAAGAAAATGAATACTACGAAAAGTCATTTTATTATTTACCAAGAGAACTAGTGAAGATCAGCTTTTTAAGTATTTAATAATGCAATTTGCATTAGAGGAATTGATCAATTATTCTGAAGCTACAAAGAAGTACCTCAATACAAATGGACTCTTGAGCTTTGGAGGGACCTCATCACCAAAAATGCCAGCTTCTTCAGCCACCCTGAGTAGAACTCTGCGTAAAATTTCCCCCAAGTACATGCCAGAAGTCATCTTCTCAAATATCTGCTAGGATGAACAGAAATATTCTTCAGATACATCTAATTAATCGTAACATAAAGCAAGCTTACTACAACAAGTTATAAGAGCAGACAAACAATCACCTGATCACCAGGATTCAAACTATTAGTATCCAACGCATGATCATACTGTGTCAAGGGAAGATGGGATGACCTAAAATTACCCCATTCCATGTTGATAACCTAGAAAGAAACACAGGACGCATTTAGCAACTATTCCTGCTGCACTATCAGAGAGAAAAGATCAATAGTCACTGAACAGATCCTAACCATTTCACCAGATTTTGGCACAGGACCATGCCACTTTGGAATCGCCTGCACCCGTTCCACATAAGCTGCATTGGTCCCTGTACCTAAGATAACAGCAACAGCTACGTCGTTGTGTGTATATTTACCACCAGCCAACGTCCCAACAGTATCATTCACCTTCCATTAAAACATAAGTCAAAATCAATACTTTACAACTAAGCAGCACTATCAAAGTCGTATTATGCTTTTCTGATAAGTAGTACTTTCAAAATCGTTTTTCCTCACACACTATTTAAATAGAATAATATTCCTCAGTGGCACCAGATAAACTCACCAGAGCTGAGACCCGCATATCAACTCCTTTTCTTTTCATAGCTTTTGTGAGTTCTCCAACAACATCTTGGCCAACCTATGTCCATGCAATTACCATAAGCTTAGCTCTGCAGTTTGTTAAATCTACTACTTTTTCTCAGCATATAATTATCAGGTTTCATAATGGTTGTTAATTTTAACATAAACTGCTGCAACTTACATGATGATTCTTTTTTTTGAAAACGGTAACAAACTTACATGATGATTCTACTCCTTTTGTATTGAAAACAATTGAGTACCATTCATTTGACATTAAGTTATATGTTGTTGTCTATAGCAGGAGTATAATATATCCAGTGGAAGCATATTTGATGCAGCACTTGTTGATTATACGCACTAACCAAATGAGGGACTTAATCTTTGAATAGAGAATATATAGAACAAGAAAACTATACTCGCTCTTCCATTTAGTACCATCAAAAGCAAAAATCGTAGAAAAGCACCAAGATCTGTTGGAACTCTACTCGCAACGGGCATTTCAAGTACCCGCTTTAGCAATGTGTGCGCGTATACCTATGTATTTATTGACACACGCACGCACTTGTACACATAAAAGAAAAAATAACAATGAACACAAAGGAAATGTTATGGAACTGGAATTTCCAGTTAAGTGAAACATCAACTGAACAAAAATATATGGTTTTGAAGTTTCTGATTCAGATGGAAAGATGCAATCTAAGTTTCTCATCCAGATTTAGCGACTAGCTTTTTCATACTACATTTAATAGTGCTCCCAATGAAGCCGTCTAAGCAAGGCAAGCGCCAAACTTTCATTGCACCCAACATTTAGTGCTTATCCGTGCCTTTAATAACACTGCTTCCATAAATGGGTGAAGAAATCTTAAAATTTCTAGTATCAATGTTTTCTTTCAGGCCAATCATATCTTAGCGTCCAAACTTAACGCATAATTTGAAGAATATATCAGCAGGGAAAACCATTCATTTTATCTTATCTTCAGACTAGTAGAAACACTGCAACTAAATTGGAAAGAACATAACCAAGCTGCAGAGAGTGGATGGCTAGAACTAAGCGTGGCACGAATCACTAAAGGTTAATATGGATCTATTGACTCTACAAGGAACTATAATAAACAGGAAATGCAAAGTAGTGATGGCAATGCATACCGCATCATCAATGGAGAAGCCTTTTGTCCACCTCATAATAGTCCCAGAGTTGATTGAAGTCTGCATTACCGGGAATGAGAAGGTGAAACCTAGTTCTCTCTGCTTACCAGGAGGTTGTTGAAACTTTTCCTCTTCCTCGGCGACAAATTTTGCAAGTTCTGCCGCAATATAATCAAAAAGTGCCTGAAATCATGTCAACTATAAGAGCTCAAAAGGAATGTAGTCGAACAATGTAGCAGGCAACAAAATCTCAACAGGACAAGTACTTACTTCTGAAGTCCCAACCATCAAATTTGGAGGAATAGATGCCTCCGCAAATTCTTGATGAACAATACCACCATCTTTCCCACCAAGTTGCACTCGCAACACTCGAAAATTTGTTCCACCAAGATCCAACGCATAAAAGACGCCGGCTTCATTACTAAATTAAAAAAGTTATGATGAAACAAACTTCTCAAGAAAAAAGAAGTATTGATAAAACAAGCATTTAACATATCCTTGTTTTGTCAAATGTTATACCAGTCACTATATAGAACATGTTAAATCACTTCACTTGAAGAAGTATCATGCACAGCACAACTTGGCTGTATACTTTGGCTACTGTTTCAAAAGAATACTAAAACAGTCATTGGTGAGAGAAATGAGCTGCAAAAGCACACATCACAACCATTGCAAAGAAATTTACTTGACTTCATATTGCAAATTGCAATGATAATGCCCATTGCCCTATATGTCAAATTCAACTCAGTGATATGTCCAGGGAATTTGAGGAGTAACTTATATACTGGAGATAAATTCAGTTAAATCTTGTTAACTGCTTCTAATAAAAATGCTCAATGTGCCAGCTTACATCTCTCTCGGCAACATATTACATCAACAAATGGCTTAATAAACCACAGAGAACATGTAAAGCAGAATAAAACAAGAAAATAGATATATCCTCGAATTCCATAATGCAACTCCAAGCAAATGATATCTATATACTCCGACTACTTATCATATAAGACAGAACAAACAACAAGAAAGACTGAAGCTTGCCCCATGGGTGTGGCACAGTGTTCAATGAAGTGGGAGGAGAACCATGAGGTCTCAGATTCGAATCTCATTTTTCCCATTTGCTTAAGCATTGGTGGGCAGAGTTACCGGTACCTATACTGGTGGAAGGTAGCAGGTACCCAGGTGCGCACCAGCAAGCCGGACACCACCACCGTAAATATAAAGACTGAATCTTTAATACATTTCACACCCTCCTCGTCATATCCCGATTAAGTAGAGATTACGAATATAATCCTACAACTTAATCTGGGATCATGGTAGATCAAAATGCTATGAAACAGTACATTTGACAATTAGGTTCAACACAGGATAGTCAAATCTATAGGGTCACCAAATCTATAAAAGCTGAAAGAATCTAAGTTTCAACATTTTTAAAAATAAAAAAAATCAGATTTCAACTCAAAGAACCAAAAATAAAATTCCAACCAATGAATTAATGCTACCAATCATTAACGACAAATAATCACCGCTAGTCATACCCGGTGGGGAGATTATCGACGTAAGTGATAAGCATCTTGAGCTTGCTACCACCTTCGGAGGCAAGTCCAGCGTGCATCTCGACGGTCATAGCATCAGCGACTTGCTTGAGCTTAGCATCAGGGGTCCCACACTTTTCCTCAAATTCACGAAGAATAGCCATAGCACGTGCCCATTTGCTAGATTTGCGCATACGGTGGTTCACTATTAATGCCGCCACAGCACATACCGTAGCGGCGCCAACCACGGCGGCTCCCACCGTCGCTTTCTTCATCCTTTCTTTTTGTCACGGCGGAGGAATTGGAGGTTGGCTAAAAGTTGGTCCACCGAAACAAATGAAAAAAAAATAATACAAAAAGAACAAAAAGACTGGCGATTTTTGTGCTTTTAAGGACAGTAATAATAAATTACAGGGGTGTTTGTTATGAATGAGATTGGATCATTCAACCTTTGGGTGGGGTGCGTGGGTGGGGGTAGGACTTCAGTAATTGAACGAGAAAAGGGGGGAATTTATTAGTGGATGAGATGAATTTTATTACTCTATTTATTAGCAAGATTTTGTTAATCTACCTTTGAGAGTTGATAAAAAAAAATATTTAATGGATAACATTGCGGAAGTCATGTTTGATGGAAACTAATTTTCTTGAAATATATCTTTTGATGTTTGGTTGATGAATGGTAAAAAAAATATATATTATATTATGTTATTAGCAAATTGGATAATAGTTAAGTGTTAATTAAAGTAAATAATGTGAAGTTAAAAGCCAAGATAATTCTAAGTTAACTTCCACTCACAAGGGATAAATAGTTCATTGAAAACATTTTTTGATAACCAACTTTTTCATTTAAAAAGTTACTTTTTTTAAAAATTACAGTCTTACTAAACATGCTCTAAATGATTATGACGTTATTGATGAGCAGTACTTTTTCCGGTCCACTTAAATTTCTTTTTTAAGTTATTTTTACACATATTAATGAGGACGGGATCCTTCGGAGTAGGCGTGAGGACAAAGGGCTCTACAAAACATCCTTAAGATCTTAATGAATTTATTTTTTAGCAATAATTAATAATGGAATTGATCATATTAACTTTTATTTGTTTGTTAAAAATATAACAAATACTCTTAAGTTTTTTACTTCAAGGGTAAATTTGAAAAATAGAAGCTAATTCTTTCTTAATATATGAGAAAATGAAATATTATAGACCACGAAAAAAGAGCTAAAAATCAATTAAAGTAGACCGAAAGGAGTAATTATTGGCATTTATGTTTTTTAATTAGGATTTAAGATGCATTTAGACTCCAACACGCATCAAGTTAAGCCAGAATCATCCGAAATCAAAAGAAGTAAAAGCAGGTAGCCTGTTTCAAAATGAACTCTTCGCACTTACTATTATTTGCTCATATATTGGTGGAGAACAACATATTTACATATTCGAACCAATAGATTTTATTTTGCCAAGATTTTATATTTGTCTGATATCGACGTAGGAGCAGCCAGCCAAAAACGTCCTCTTTTCGACCTTTTGGGTATCGGTGGGGGGGGTGGTGGGCATATAACATCACGTGTCTTTTTTTCTCTCCAATTTTGATATTTAGGATATTTGTTTGGTTGAGCTGTGTAAAAATTAATTATACATAACTATGCCATTCTTTTTTTCCTAAATAATAATAATACGCTCATAATATGACTCACGATTGATCTATCGGTAAGAACACAATACGTAAAGATTAAGCGCACAACACTAATTTTGAGATTGAAAACCGTTATAACAGATTGTTTGATACGCGGGATAAAATAGAATAAAGAGGTCTTTGTAGTTTCAAGTTCAGCTATAAAGCAATATGAGTGGGAATTAGGTTAATGAATTATAATATGAGGACCTTTTCTTAGGCCAGTTTATGAAAGAGGAAATTAGGTTAATGAATTATAATATCAAAGTCTCATTTCTTTAGTCTTTACTTTTCAATTTCAGTATTAAAAAAGAAAGTGCCTCTCAACTTTGACCACATTACCAAGCAAGAGGTTTGACTTTTAGACCATTTACTTTGACCGCACACAACTTGAATGAAACTCTTATTAGTAAATCGTTTACCCTTTTATAAGCTGAAGAAATGCCATTTTCACGGATGCTATCATGCTACTTTCGCATTACATTTGCTTTTGACTTTTATCTTAGTTTCCTTTTTCATTCCAAATAAATAAAAATTAAATAACTTTACACAAATAGCCAGTTAAATTCACTATTTAATTTTTTCATATAAATTATAAATTTATTATACACAGTTATTTATGTATTATTCATAGGTTATAGATATAATATGCATCTGCCGGTTATTTCTAATTTAAACAATTAGGTTGACAGCTATTTAAGTTAATTATTCTAAAAAAATAAAGCTCCAAAACGCTAAACATGGGCTAAGGCATGAAATTTTCATTGATTATCACTTTCTTTACCGTCTAGTTAATGATTCTACGTTTATTTTTCTTACAAAAGATAAATCTTTTAATCCACGGTCTAAATTATTTTTGAGTAAACTGAAAATTTTATGAGAAAACGTTTTACTAGGGGTATACATGGACCGAGTTGGTTTGATTTTTATCAAAATCAAATCAAACCAACTATATCGGTTTGGATTGGTTCGATTTTATCGGATTTTTTTGGGTTTTTCGGGGTTTTCGAGTTTTTTTGTTACGTAAATGTTATTCGACCTTACTTTGTTAAAGTTATAGATAAAGTTTTGATAAGTGAATATATGTTTAATAAATATTGAAAAAATTGACAAACATGTAATCTATTAAAATATTCTAATGAGAGGATTTTGTTAGTAACACAAGATAGTTATTTTCTTAGTCGTCTATCAATAATTTTCTGTCAATATACACTTCAAGGTTAACACATGAGAGAATCCCAAATATTTCTACATTTTTTAAAATAAAATTCAATATAAATTCTTAAAAATATATATAAAAAATTATATATTTATATATCAGTTTGGTTCAAATTTTTTTACTCAATACCAAACCAAACCTAGTCGTGTTTTTTAATCGATTTGGTTTGATTTTTCAATTTGATGTGATTTTCCGGTTCTGTTTGAACACCCCTACATTGTACTATGGTCTAAATTTTGTAACGCAAAAAGGGGACCTTTACTTAAATCAGCCTAACGAATTTTCTTGAAGCCCAAAAGGAAATATTGGCCCAGACTGTAATCTGCTAGAGCCCAACTCCAAAAACTTTGGGCTATTCCCTCAGCTGGTGGGCCCTGTGAATTTTCGTAAGTTATACGCACATGCCCCAACGGTCATATTTCAGAAATTCAGATTTAAAAATCCTTATGCTACGTATTCCTAACGGTCATCTTCTTCATTTCCCTTCTCTACCTGAGTCTTTGTTTACTCCCTCGCTATTCATATGTTTCAAAACATTTCAAGAAAGCAAGATAACAGTGATTTCTGAAATTAGGAGAAATTCATTTTTTATTTTTCTGAGTGAAACGCAGACAATCTTGACGGAAAATGGATGGTATTTCTCCTCGGAAAGCAACTCCATCGCTGAGCTCTCTTAATAAGCCTTCTGCTGTTCCAGATCGTTCGCTTTCTGGTATGTTCTTGCGCCTTTATCATACAAATTTACAGTTCAACCATATATTGAGTTTTTGAAATCCTAAAATTAAGTTCTTTTGCAATAATTTCTTTGATTGATTCACTTTATCACCACATTGTATGTTCATTGTGATGTAGTTATTAGGAAATTCTTGAAATAAAAGAATTTATAGTAGCTATATTTATTCCATATTGTCTTGTTTCGTTGATAGTGTTTTTGTTTCTGTTAATAGGGTCAAGAGAAACGAATGAAAATGACCAGCCGCTTGTTCATAAACCCATGACTAAAAACTTCATGTCACCTACCATATCTGCAGCTTCTAAAGCTTCAGTTCCAGTTAGAAAGAAAATTTTGGCCGAAAGGAATGAAATTTCCAGCTCTTGTGAAGGCCATCCTCATAACAAAACCTCAAATCTTGGGTCTAAAACCAGTTCCCTAAATTCAACTTCTCATCATCGTTCTGGGAAATTACCTATTTCAAATTCCTACAGTTATGCCTCTGAATCTGATAATGATCAAGAAAACAACTTTGTTGTTGATTCCTCTTATAAGCCATATGACCCTCTCACTAATGACCTTGGCCCTAGGCCTAAGTATCTACGTTACAAGCCAAATAGGCGTCGTCCTATCATTCTTGATTCAAATCAAGAAATCAAACAAGGCGATTCTCTTGATTCTCAGGAATCTGATGATAATGAAGGGTCATTGGAGCAAGTCCAAGATTCCTCAAATCTGCCAAAAAAACATAGTAATTTGGAGGCAGAAACTGAAGAAGATGGGGATAATAGTGTTCATGAGGATGGCGAAGAAATGGAAGAAGTTGTGGAAGGAAAATGGGATCTGAAATGGTTATTCAAACTTTTGCTTCTATCGATTGTTTTATTCCTTTCAGGCTCAAATTTATCTTCCATGAACTCTATGGTGAGTTCTGACAACGGCGGCGTGATTCGAAAGAACATCTTTGAAGCTGTTTTCCATGAAACTTACGCGGAGCAGCTAGAGTACCCTCAAAGTGGTTTTCTGGAGTTGAGTCAAAGGGGGACTAGTATTGAACTTAAGGCAGTTGAATTTGTTGAAGATGTTGTAGTGGAAAATGCTGATATTGAAAAAACTAGTACAGATATTGATATTGAACAGGACAACACAGAGGTCAATGTTACTGATCAAAGTGTACATGGTGATGAAGAGGAGGAAACCATGTCAAAAGCTGCTGGTGAAGTTACTTGTTCCAACGAGGTAGATGAGGAAGAAGTTGAAGATTTTCATGAGCAACTGCAGAAGGATCAAGTTCTTGAGAAGGACTCTAACCAAGAGGAGGAAACCATGTCAAAAGCTGCTGGTGAAGTTACTAGTTCCAACGAGGTAGATGAGGAAGAAGTTGAAGATTTTCATGAGCAACTGCAGAAGGATCAAGTTCTTGAGAAGGACTCTAACCAAGATGAGGAAATCATGTCAAAAGCTGCTGGTGAAGTTGCTAGTTCCAATGAAGTGAATGAGGAAGAAGTTGAACCATTGCTTAATGACATTTCAAGTACTTCTGCCAATGTGCAGTGCGCTGCTCAGCCAAGTTACAAATTTGAGCAAGCAGAAGCTGCTTACACTGTTGAGCAAGTGGAGGTAATCTCAGAGGAAATTGCAGTAGATGAAGAATTATTTGAGAGAGAATTTAAAGTAGCTGAAGTAATTGACACCGAATCTGAAACCAGCAATCTTGACACTGAAATAGAGTCTGAGAAAGTTGAAGTTGAAGAAACTGGAGTGAATAACACAGTTATTATCATTGGAGTTTCTGCAGCTTCAGTGCTTTTAGTGGCATCTTTGGTTACCATCTATGTTTCAAGAAAACCAAAAGCTTCTATTGGAACTCCTCAAGCTGGGATACTTAGAAACCCAGTGATTGCTAGTGTTGAAGGAGAAGTCTTAGAGGAGAAAAATGAAACTTCAGTTGTAAAGGTTTCATCTTTGAATGAGCCCTCACAAAATCTCAGAAACTTAACTCAGCTGGAGAAAGCACCTGCCATTGCATCCACTACAGCAGCTTCATCTTTGTTTGGTCCAAAGAAAGAAGCATCAAAAGAGAGTAGTCAAATCAGTGCTCCAAATGTTGAACTGCTAGGGGAAATGGTACTTGAAGAAGTCAGCAGCAGCTCCCTTAGAAGTTGTGTTAGGAAAAACAACACTATTGAAGCAGAAGAGAACTGCAACACTAAAGGCAGCAAAGCATCTGTTGTGGATCATTATAAAACAGATTCTGCATCTTATGGAAGCTTTACAGCTGAAAAGAAGATCATCAAGAAAAAGGTATGCTAAACATTTAGTCTTTTTTGTTCCTTTCAAGTGTTCAAATTCTTTGGAGACCTTTCTTATATTTGAATAAAAGGTACAATCTTTAACTGTTTTCTTTCCAAAAGCAGGTGGAGAAAGATGGAGAAGAGATCAAGAAGATGGTATTGACAACTCCAGTTAGGCGATCAAGTCGAATTGCTGCCATGTCTCCTTGAATGAATATCTCTACTTTAGGATTTTTTGTTGTTAGTGTAGAGGAAACAGCATCTCTGTTGTTTCATATTCTTTAGTTTTCTTTCAGATCAAATGATGTAGTAGTGCATCAAGTGCAACTAATTGTAACTTGTAGGAAATGATGAATCTCTTAACTTTCAATAGAAAATTCAATTATCTTGATCACTTCTCTTCATTCATAAATATTTTCCAGCCTAGAGAGAATTAGGCATCCCAAGACTAGCAGCTCTAAAGTACTCCACCAAAACAGTATTAAAAAAAAGGTCCTTTATGGGTTCATTCTGGGAATGATAATGAAATGAATATTAAACAAACTTAAGCAACAATAGAGTATTATTATTCTTTTCCAGTTTCCAAGGAACTGCAAGAGCAAAAAATATACTTCTGAAATAACATAAACAAAATTGAAGTATACACATCTCTCTCTCTTACTCTCTAGACTTTCTAGTAGTCTCCTCTTATTTCTTTTTCATTTTTCTGATCACTTGTTTTGGTAGGAGGATTGGGATTAATATCCTAAGTTGATATGATATAACAGTAGTAGTAGTAGTCTAGGTTCTATGCAGAGGAACTAGAGGGGGTCTGCTCCTGCTGATAAAACTTGCCTTTCCATTAGTACAAGATGCTGAAAATCTTGAGGCTTTCTTCAATATAGTTGGCTTAGGAAGAGTATATGACTTGTAAGAATCCAATCCAGCTCCATAGCTTTTGCAAGACTTCATTTTCCTTTTGTAAGGTGATTCTTTCTTAACAAGATCCTCTAAACTTGTCACTCTTGATAAAGATGTAAAAGATTGTGATTTGCCTTGATAAAACTTTGATAATCCCCTCCTGCAAATTCATAAATGAAAAGTATAAGAACTCCACCATCAAATTTCATTTCTCATGATAACAAGATTGATCATTTTAAGTTGTAATTCATCAAAAGACCTTCTTTCCTATATTTGTTACTACTTATAAGTCTGTTACAATTCATAACATGACGCTAAGGCCTAAGGTTATTTTTGTATGTGCCAAACATACAATTTTAATTCCTTAAATTTACTATCAAGCAAAACGATAAAAGTACTTACTTGATAGGTAACTGTGCCATGAGGGATGATAAGTCATATAAAGCTTCATCAGAATTAGGTGAACAAGAAGAGGGAGATGAAGATGCATCATCTGTTGTGTCTAATGAAGATGAACAAGTTGATCCATTTGAAATTGTTGATGATTCTCCAATGGATGATGAAACTGAGGATGAAGAAGTTGAGTGGCTGTTGTTGTATATCTTACCATTATCTAATTCATGTCCTTCATCTATCATCCATAACTGATGTTGTTGATCTTGATTCTTCATCATGTTTGCTACCTAAGTTTGCCTTATAATTCCTTGAAATTAAAGAAGCAAATCAAGAAAATATTAAGATAATAATAATCTGTGAGTTGGCTAAAACCTTTGTGTCTATCTGTTAAAGGCACATGCAAAAGAAAACATGGGATTTTTTGTGTATTCTAGGAAGGCATTTATATATGTGAGTATGCAGAAAAAAGATAATGTGTGGATATAGTTCACTTTTACTTTTGAAACTTTATGACAGCTAATAACACAGAAATTTTCATCACAGTCCAACTAAATGAATGACACATGTAATACAATAAGATTAGCTAATGAGAAGATTACACGTGTCGAAAAGTTAAGAAGGTAACACGGCAAGAAAATGGAACACTACTGTCACAATAGAGGGTCATAATAATTCAGGAATTGAATATATGTGTCTGTAGGCCTTATCCTGAGATTCGACATTATCTTGTCGTATGGTTTCAAATAAATGTCTTGACTTTAGAATTGCACTAAGTTGAAGAGGATAAGCTCTATGAGTATATTGAAATATTAGCCATCAGTATCCGAGTCATCAGCTAAGTCCACAAATATTTTTTTTTTTTAAAAGTATATTTCTTTTTGTTCTTTGATGATAAGAAACAAAAGTTCTAGATAATATCATTGACTAGGAGACATGAGGGGCATTCTTGCGTGCCACTTTTCCTACCGACTTTATCTCCCCTTTTGCTTTTCAAAAAACCACAAACGAATGATTAAACTTTTTTCCTTAGGTATTTTCTACCATTAATTGGAAAGATATATGATAAATTGTTATTTATTAAATTTAATAGTGAGGCACTTGCCTCAGGATTTTATTCTAGTGGTAAGAGCATAATGTGTAATATGTTGGTTAGGCCACGTCACAATGTTCAAAATCTCTGCGGACAAAACTGCTTCGTATTCGAAGCGGATTCAGAATTTAAATTCTATGAGTTCAACTTTTAAAAAAATTAATATTAAACTCATTATATTGTTAAAATTATGAGTTTATATCTGCTATTTATTCCTTTTTCAGATGACTTCTACGTATAAATTTATGTTTCGTATTGAATATACTAAGTTTGAATGAACGCTATACCGCTATGCTGGATTTGCCCTATCCATATCCATTTTTCTCCGAAGAAGTTGCAGGGCTAGAAGCGATGCTTTCAAAATCATGTAAGTATCAGTCATGTCTCATGATATTTAGGTGGAGAAGGATAGAAATTAGAACAATAATTAATTATTTATTAACTTTTCAACGCACGTAACACTCCTTCTCGAAAAAATTTCAAGTATAAGAAATAAGGCAATTTTAGTAATTTTTATAAGGATAAAGTAAAAAAAGATAGTAATTCTAGAATTGCAAAGTAAAATGAATAACCTAAAACACGCGTGAAACATACTTAAGCGATAAACTTAAATTTCTGAAATTATCAAACATTTCAAAGTTAGTTAGCAGTCAATATAAAAGCAGAATTCAATTAAAAAAAGGAAAATATAGGGGAGAGTCAACAATACTTTACATAGGGAAGGCATGAAAGTAGCTATACTCGTTAGTTTCCTAATACGGAACATTACTCGAATGAAAAAGTCAATAATTTGGGCTTTGTTTAAGAATCCTATGTTCCAACCATTTTTCCTAACATCTCCGCTTTTCTTTTGTTTTTTTGGGTTAGGGTATTTAAAATTTTCTATACCACAGAAAGTGAAGAGAAAAGTCTATCTTTAATTTAAAGTTCCACACAGATAAGAGGAAGAGGTCAATTCGAAAATATTTGAACAGATCTTCCCAACGACCTCATAATGCACGCACCTTTTTCTCAAATTCCGATCACTTTTTTATTTTTATTTTTATTTTTTAATAATTACATAAAATTCAAAATTTACTGGCTCGATTAATCGAAATTTAGATTGCTTATGACCTATTAAGAGTAAAAAAAAAACGCTCCGTACCATGAGTTTCTCCATTCCCTACAGCTACCCGTTTGTTTTATAATCAAACTTTAAGATTATTCAGGTACTTTTTTAAAGTAAAAGAAAACATATTTTCCCAACTTTGTTTTCCCTATGATGCGACCACGTAACGCAAATACAATGAAAATAACTATATCATCTTTATTTTATTAACGCGTTTATCAGAAGCAGAATATTTGAATAGCGCTCCTATTTAGTTTGTTAAGATAATTTTCAAAATTATGATTTAAAATATAAAAAGTTGGAACAGTTGCTAGAAGTCTAGCTAGAAAGATTTGATCAGATCAACTAAAGAAGATAAGCTAGAAATCTCTTGGTTCAAATTGTGTAGTCAACTTTGTTTGTTTGGCTTGTGTCAACATGATATCTACTTTTCTAGAAATGAAACTTTTCAATCATATAATACTTCCAAAATGTTATATGAAGCCTACTTTGAAATCTTTTCCTTGTTCTTTCACTCTATTAATAATTGATAAATATTGAAAAGTTTGTTATGATCTGGAAAATTTCCTAAAAAGTTACCACATGTTTCAATTAGTCTTCAACGCTGTTCTTAATTTTTGGGCAAATTCAAATATTAAGACATTCAATTGCCTAAAACGCTTACGTCACGAATAGTTGTAAATAAGTAATGCATTTATATACTTAATTATACTTGACATACAAGCAAAAGATTCATTTTCATTCATGGAAAAGGGATATCCGCATGGTTTCCAAGACCAGGGAGTTTTCTTTTTTTTTTCTTATTACTGCGGTGTAATCCACAAATAGCTAAAAACTATTGGGAGCTAGATACTATTTGTTTGCGATGAATAGAAAAATATACTGCAATTATAAAAGAATAAAGTGATTTATTGATAAACATTACGGGTTATAACTTTGTTTATTCCTTGATTCTTCCTTTAAATTGTTCTTTCTGATTCGAGAGTTGAATCAGTGTATTCTCGAACATAGGATGATACAGACATCTCTGGATTATTTAATCTCCATGAAAATCCATCATTGTATACATATTCTTCTTGAAGTATTTGATTATCAAGAAGAACATTTATTGATCATGACATTATTTTATGCCTTGATCCCTTTGTGAATATTCCGAGAACTTATAGGATTTTTTTTAGACCCTTTTCAAGGAAATATGTATCCCTTTATATAGGTGTACCTTAGGGTTTAGGGTAGAGTAACTTCCAAGAAACCCTGATAGACTCCTAAGATTTCAAGAGTTCTGTAGTATCTTGAATTTAGGATTTAGCTTGATCCTTTAAAATTTCGATGTCTACACTATTATTAGCACTAACTTAGAATATTGAAATGGTTATCTGTATGTCACATGACCAGTAGGTTACGGTTTCGAGCCGTAAAAACAACATCTTGTAGAAATGTAGGGTAAGACTGTTTACGATAGACCCTTATAGTCTGACCTTTTCCCACACCTTGCGTATAGCGAAAGCTTAATGTACCGTACTGCCTTTTTCTTTTTTGTCAGTCTGTCACGATCATGTCCAGCTGTCAAAGTATTATCTGCTTTCGCTCAACCCCTCTAGGCTATCTCAAGGCGTTTGGGCCTCACTATTTTGACGCTTAGATTTTAACCAAAAAATACCTTAACAATCAAATTATGAATTCTCCCTTATTTGATTCTTAGTTTCTCCTCCCATTTTGGTATGGAATTGCCTAAGGTAACAACAAAACCTTTTCCGGTTCAACCGTGGGATCCGTGGGTTATTACACAATAAAGGGTCATCATATGATTCTTCTTTGGTCCAGTAAGAAAGAGTGCAATCACTAATAAAAAGGGATCTTTACGAAAATAGCCAATTGAATTCACTGTTTATATTTTAAAGTAAAAATAACACGGGCTAATCAGTTTTTAGACTGGTCATTCAAAAATAGCCAACATTTGTCAAGTCATTAAAAAATACTCATTATTTTGCTGCAACAGAGACCGGTCCAGCATAATATATTGGAGTTTTGTGCATCTGTGTATGAACTTCCAGCATATTATGCTAGAACTCCACCGCGCGGAAAGTTCCAGTATAATATACTGGAGTTCCAGCATCCAGTATATTATATTAGAGTTCCAGTATACTTTGCTGGAACTCCAGTATATTATGCTGGAGTATTTTCCGGATTTTGAACGGAGTTTTCGTTCAAATTTATCTTTACATGAAAAGTGGCTGAATTTCGATTACTTTTAAAATTGTGGCTATTTTTGAATGGCCACTTGTAAATCTGGCTATTTTAATTTCTCCCTATTTTTAATCACATATATATAAATTATACAATGATTATAGACTATTAGACATGAATTATACGTATATTATATATTCGCCAGATATTTTAAATTTAAGCACTTGGATAGACAGATATTTAAATTAATTATGCATACAAAAATTCATGTCCTGACAAATTAAGGTACCAGACGAAAAACAAAATGCCCACATCTTGTTATGATTGATCAAATAACTTGATACTAAACCACCAAAGGATGTGATGTTGTGGATGAGATTGCTCTTCCCTTAACCAGAGATCTCTGGTTCGACCCTTGGGTATGAAAAAATCCTTGGTAGGGAGCGCTTCCCCTGAATAGGGCCCTACGAGGCGCGAATCCGGATATAGCCGAGCTCCAATACGGGTACCGAACACCGGGTGGAAAAAAAAAATTGACACTAACATTTATACTGTACTACACATGGTGATATTTGTCACACCCCTTATTTCTTTAAACCTCACTAAACCCTCTTAAAAATATTAAAAAAAGATTTTGTAAAGTTCAAACGGATTTTTCAATTTTGAAAGTGACAAAAAGAGTGCGTTTCGAAGGATTTCCAGAGTCGCCACCTGACATTTAGTTTCGGTGTGCCAGGTCACCGTTTTTAAAATAACAATTACCTTCAAAACATATTTGACTCTAAACCTATTTACACCAGAGATTCTAGATAAGGGGGTTCATTTGACTTGGGGAGAAGGTGTTAGGCATTCCCCGAGTCCCGTAACTAGTACGGTTGCGTACATGATCAGTTGGATTTAAAGAATACTCAGATTGAGGTAGAAAAACACAAAAAGAAAATAAACAATCAAAAGAGGCTCGAGGTAGTCCCCACCTAATAAAACAAAAATAAAAGTAAAAATAAAAATACTATTCTATGCTTCCTGAAATCATTCTGTTTTTAGCCTTCATTTACATTCACTTCGGGGCATACCCTGGATAAAAATATATACAAAGTCTTGGGGGCATTCCCTGAATAAATTTAACTAAGGGAACTGTTTAACCAAAGAAGTAGATCCTTTGACTAAAGCTTATTTTTAAGATGAATACGGGTTACTGATAATCAAGATAATGGAAAAAATGAATAATAGACAATATTGCGGAAATAAAAGATCGAAGTTGATTGTATTCGAGAATCAGATGCCTTTACAAGTTGTACTCCCCTACCTTATATATGAGATTCTTATAACGTACGACTCCTGATATGGTCACTCATTAATGAATAATTATGACATTAATAAGGCGTTTAAAGGATAACGGTAATAAGGGTTCAGTTACATAACGTTCGAGTAATCAATTGTGGTCCTTGAATCTGCCCGTAGCATTGTTTAGATTCATTATGACCGTGCCTCTCTTCCGTTTTGATCAAGTTGAATTTTCCGTGGCTGATAAATTTGTGGGTTTACTGAACCGTGCCTCTTTGTATTGTACCTATTCAAAGAGTTACGTCCAGCTATCGTGTTTTCCTATGCCCACGTGACTGGCTGAGTTGTCAAAAGATGACTTACGTGTGAAACTCTTTTTTACCAATACAGATAGTCCATCCACTTACCATATATTTAACGATTAATATTTGGTAAGTGAATATTCATTTATGGCGGAAATATTTTGCCTCCGCTTTTCCTCGAATCATTGTATCCTTCTCTGCACCATAGGCGTCGTTTGTCACTTCCATTTAATGCTCATACCACGTGTCCTTTTCGGATTGGTTCTGCATTTACTCAACACCTTTTAGGGCTTTTTGCGGTTGTGCCAGTCCTGAAGTGACATCTTCAATTATGACTTTTCATCATTATTTTCCTTTTTTCATCATGTTTGACGGTTTTCTTCAAGTATAAATACATGTTTTCCTTTCTTTGCTTCCACGAAACACTTTTCTAACTCTGTTTTTTGTAAAAAACTTTCTTCTTTGCCTTTGTAAACATGTCTTCTTCAAACTAACCTCAAAGAGTAATAGACATTGAAAGTTTAGCGCCATCCTGTGCTCCGACTAGGAGTCGGAGGGGTGGTAGACTTAGTAGTCTAGGATCCACTCCTTCGAGGAGCTCTTCTTCTTCTCAAATAGTTCCTTCTCCTTCCACTATATTTCCGGTTACTCCGAGATTTAGGGTTTCTCGGTCTTCGTCTAGAGGTAGAGGCGAACGCCTTCGTGAACCTGGAGTCGATGAAATTGTCCCTGCTGAGTTTGTTTTCGCTAGGGATAGTCAAGTTCTTGTAGATCAATCTTCCTCTCTTGATAGCGTAGAAAGATATCCAACCCTTATAACTGAGGGTGAGATTTTCCTTGTTCGTAGGGAATGCTTTTGGAAATCTGACCTTCCTGTCTATATTCCGAATAGCAATCAAAGAATAAAGTCTTAGAAGACGGGTTATTCTTTTGTTTATACGTATCCTTTCACTTTAGGGTTTAGACCCCCCATTGACCCAGTTATAATTGAGTTTTGCCGTTTCTTCATTATATGCTTAGGACAAGTTGGCCCGCTTGTGTGGCGAGTTGTCGCATGCCTTAGGAGTTTGGCTTCTTTAGCCTCGATTCCTTTTACCTTCAACCATCTTATTCACCTCTACTCTCCTACCTTATTTCGTGAAGGGTGTTTTACTCTGACTGCTAGAAGCAAAAGAGTGTTAGTAACCCCTAGAGACGATAAGGATAGTGGTTGGTACCTTCGGTATGTCGTTGTACCCACTGCCGGTTTAGTGGGTGAAGAAAATCTTCCCTTCCTTGAGAAGTGGAATCGCGCACGTGAGTATGCTTTAGCTCACATTTACTTTTTCTTGTTTTGACTTGAGATGTTTTATTTAACACCGTGTCTGTTTATTTTTCTCCTTTCAGCAATCATGAATACTGTCGAGAATGTCTCCTGTATTCGTGATTGGGTAGAAAAACTATTATCTGTTGCTCCTTCTGAAGAAAGATCTTGGAAGTACCTCGCTGGGAGGTACAGTTGACAAGTAAAGACCCACGGTAAGTGAAGCTTTTGTTCTTGCTTCTTTCCTTACTCGAGTCTTTTTTCTTTTGTTGTTTAACTTTTTCCCTTTTTAATAGGATTCTCTGCTCGTGGGGTGTCTGCTTCCTCTATCCCGAAGATGTCCTTGGCTCAAGCCCAAGAAATTATCGTTGGTTCATCTTCCTCGAAGAGGAAGATTAGTGAATCTCGTTCCATGGAGGAAGAGGAAGAGGGTGCTTTAATGCACAGGCCACGGAGAAGGCGAATAGTCTTAGATGACGAGCTTGCTGCCTCAACCTTGCCTTCCGTGTCTGCGATTGAGCCCCCTGTCTTTGATGATGTTTCACATTCCCCTTTTCGTGATGGTATTGATCTTGCTCGTGACGACGTCCCTTTGGCTGATGTCTTTCCTGCTTCTTTGAGAGAAGCTGCTTCGTCTATTCCTTTGGCTTTCTCAACTTCTGTTGCTGCTTTGCCTGCAACTTCTTCAACCTGTCAACTTTCCGTGCCTGCTTCTTTGCCAACCCTTCAACTTTCTGTGCCTGCTTCTTTGCCCGTGGCGTCTCCAGCTCTTCAACCTTCCGTGCCTGTTGTTGTTCCATCTCTGCCTGCTTCCATGCCTTTCGTTAGGGAAGTAGGGTCTTCCAGTAGAGAGATGCGGCATGTGGTAATAGAGGTTCCAGCTGAGGGAAATCTTTTCAAGAAGACAGGTGAGCCTGAAGTGTGGCTCAAGCCTTTGATAGGTCCTGCTGAGAAAGCAAAACTAGGTAGCCACGATGCTCTTACATGGGCCAATGAGGTCGTGCATACCTCTTTAAAGGTATGGTGTAAGTTATCCTCTTTCACTCTCGTATATGAAATTTACCATATCTGACTGGTTTATTTCTTGTAGATGAACCTCATAGGAATGGAGCTTATGAAGAGGATTTCAAGCACAGAGCAAGAGACAAGAGAGTTGCAGGCAGAAATTGATAATTGGAAAGCACAGTATGATAGCCTAAGGATTGACATGGACGCTTTAGAAGAGGAAAGAAGTACCTTGAAGCGGCAGATACGACTTATGGCAGCAGAACTAGCAGTGGAGCGGGTTTCTTGCAGTCAAGTTGACAAATATAAGTGTTCTGGAGTCTTTGTTCACAGAGCAGATGTTCCGTGCCTCAGAGGAGATTAGAGACTTGAAGGACTTGCTGAGGCAGAAGGAAGAATACTCAGGCGAACTCGTGTAATCACTCACTCATACTCAAGAAGATCTTCGAAGGGATTTAGACAAAGCTCACACTTTAGAAGAGTCGAGTGTTCCATTAAGGGCCGCTCATGAAGCTGCGGAGGCGGAGAAGGATGGGCTGAGAGCCGAGCTTCAAGTGTGCACACAAGATTATGAAGATTTGGAAGAGGTGGCTGCTGTCGATGTGAGCTTGGCATATATGAATTCTCGCCTTGACACATTGATGGAGATGAGTCAAGAGGGTTTTTACCTTAGTGCTAAAATAGTCAAAACTAAGGAAGCCATGGAGAAGGCTCAACAGGGTCATAACCTCCCTTCACCTGATGGTGAGATTCCAGCCTCTCATGCCTCTTCATCCTCAGTTGCTCCTGCTCCTTCTGCCTCTGAAGTCAACTCCTCTCTTTGAAACGATCTAGTTGGTTTATCCTTTTTTTTCTTTTTCTTTGTATCAATTGGTGGTTACCCCCAGTCCCATCGGGGGTAAATTTGGATTTTCTTTAAGTCCCTAAATGACAACTTAGGGGCACCACAATGTAAATATAAAAATCTTATACGGCTAAGTATAAGTTAATACTTAGTTTTAGCCGTTTTTTAATATATAAATGTTAGTCCGACTTTTGTTGAGTTTCTGTTTCACGCTTTAACTTTTTTGCATGCTTTAATTTGGTTTTACCTTCGAGTTTTGCATGTGAGATGCTTTAGACTACTCGTACCTTTTTTATAATAGGCACGGTGTCATATTAAATGCGTGCCTTTTTGTATAGGCATAGTTTATGGAAGAGGGCCCTTTATAATCGACATGAAGAAGACGTCTCAACTTCATGATAATGCAATAGAGTGATAGGAATTTTACACATGTTTAAGAATGTTTTCAAGGAAAGTTTTTTGTTTGAACTTCCATGACATTTTACATGTGTTTGGTTATCGTCTAAAACTCATGTTTGCAACTGTTTTTGTTTAACAGATTTGATATACTCTTGTATTTCGTAACTGTTTTTCATAGGTAACAGTTTTTCGATATTAATTCAAGGAAATAACTGTTTTTCACTAGTAACAGTTTTTATAAAGATTGGGGTTTTTACTCGCAACTGTTTTGGAAACATTTTTCTAATAAGTACGAGGGAAATGTTTTCTTATTCGTAACTGTTTTTATTTGATAACAGTTTCTTGAACAAATACAAGGGTTTAAAAAATCTTTCATCCATAACTGTTTTATTCGAGAACTGTTTTTTGAATGAGTATATTGATGATGATCTTTTACCCCTAACTGTTTTTGTTACAACAGTTTTGAATAAGTATAAAGATGTACATTTCTTTCTCGTGACTAACATTTTGCCTTTCAACCTGAATATGTTCGAAGGTTTTTGCTTTTTGCATTAGGCTTTGTATTTGGATGGCTCTTTTGATTTCTTTCGATTCTGCTCGTGTCACTTGTCTCCATTGGGTAGATGGGTCTTTAGACTCAAGCTTTTGACTTTCTGATAGTCTTCTTTGCTCCGCCTTAGCCTTCCATATTGTATAGTCCCCCAAGTGTTTGAGCTTTGAAGAATGAAATCTCGAGCACTTGATTATTCCTTTCCTTGTGGTCCTTTTCCTGAAAAGGAAAAACATTCCGGACTCGAAGGTATATAGTTTTTTAGATGATGACTGCTTAACCCTTTTAAAACGTCCATCAGAAAGTGTAACCCTAGATCGGGAATTGTGTTATTTCCTCGCGTCTTTGCAGGTCTAATATCATCATCTGGTGATGGGTTAGCTTTGTGCCTATCATCTAAAAAGTTAGTAAAATTTTTAAATGTTCAAGATAAAATCGAACGTGTGATACGTGACGGGGGTGTTCTTTTCTTTTTAGAAGTAATACTTCTTTAGATGGATGGCGTTCCAGCTTGTTGGTAGAACTCTGCCGCCTATAGCTTCCAACTCATAGGCGCCTTTTCCAGCTATCTCTCGGATTTTGTAAGGTCCTTCCCAATTTGGCTTTAGCTTTCCTGCACCTGCTTCATTTGTTGATTGAAAGACTTTTTTGAGGATGAAGTCCCCAATTTTAAAGTACCTGAGATGAGCTTTACGGTTGTAATAGCGCTCTATGATTTGTTTTTGAGCTGCCATCCGTATCAATGCTGCTTCTCTCCGTGGTTCGAGCAGGTCCAGGTTGGTCCTTAATTCGTCGTCATTTTCACCTTCCATGGCTGTTGAGAACCTTATGCTTGGTTCGCCAATCTCCACAGGTATTAAGGCTTCTGAGCCATAAACAAGTGCGAACGGAGTTTCTCCCGTGGCTATTTTTGAAGTTGTTCTGTATGCCCATAGTACCGCTGGTAACTCATCAGGCCAGTTTCCTTTGGCTTTATCCAGCCGCTTCTTTAGATTGTTGATGATGACCTTATTCGTTGACTCAGCTTGACCATTAGCCACGGGGTGGTACGGCGTTGAAGTGATCCGCTTGATTTGCCAACTTTCGAAGAATTTCGTGATTTGTGAGCCTTTGAATTGTGGGCCATTATCACACACGATTTCCTTTGGTATTCCAAAGCGGCATATTATGTTTCGCCATAAGAAGCTTTTAACTTCCTTTTCTCGCACTTGTTTGAACGCTTCTGCCTCTACCCATTTTGTAAAATAGTTGGTTAGTACGAGTAAAAATCGTACCTGACCTTTAGCTGTGGGTAAAGGTCCTACTATATCCATCCCCCATTTCATGAAAGGCCATGGGGATATTATTGGATGTAATAATTCCGCTGGTCGATGCATGTTATTGGCAAACCTTTGGCACCTGTCACATTTAGATACGAAATTCTCGGCTTCTTCTTCCATATTAGGCAAATAGTATCCGGCTCTGATTAGAGTTTTCACTAAGGATCTCGCCCCTGAGTGATTTCCACAGTGTCCTTCGTGGACTTCTTTCATCACAAATTCCGTTTGGTTAGGTCCAAGGCATTTAGCTAGGAGTCCTCTGAACATCTTGCGATAAAGTAAGTTGTGAATAAGGCAATACCGTGCAACTTTGCAGCGTAGTGCTTGAGCCGCTTTCTTGTCTTCAGGTACGGTGTCATTCTGCAAAAAATTAAGAATTTCGTTTCTCCAATCCCAGGTTAGGTTGTTGAAAGTTACCTTATTCCTGTCCTGGTCTATTATCGAATGAAATAATTGAACGACAATCGTATTGTCTTTGTTCGTTACTTCCGTGACTGCTGCGAGGTTAGCTAATGCATCTACCTCTTTTCTTCTCTAGGTATTTGCACTACCTTCCATGTTTTGAATTGTTTCACGAGCTCCCGTGCTTTTTCAAGATACTATTGCATTCTAGTCTCTCGTGCAATGTAATTCCCCTATATCTGATTTACTACCAGTTGGGAATCGAAGTTGATCACAATTTACTCGATTGAGAGCTCTTGTGCAAGTTCAAGCCCTGCAATAACAACTTCATACTCTGCTTCATTGTTAGTGATATGATAACACTTTATAGCTTGTCGTGTCTTTTCACCCGTGGGTGATATCAAGACTATGCCTAAGCCAGCACCTTTTACATTTGAAGAACCATCAGTGAATAAGGTCCACAGGCCTGGATAAACACCGTTAAAGACTTGTAACCCTTTTTCTATTTCAGATACAATGCCATTACTAAAGTCAACAACAAAATCAGCTAGTATTTGAGACTTAATTGCAGTCCTAGGCTGATAAATTATCTCATGCTCACTTAGTTCTATGGCCCATTTGGCTAATCTTCCTGACAATTCTTGTTTATGCAGAATATTTCTTAAAGGATATGAGGTCACAACAGTGATTGGGTAGCATTGAAAATAGGGTCGTAATTTTCTAGATACCATTATTAAAGCTAAAGCTAACTTTTCCAGATGCGGATATCTAGTCTCAGCATCTAGCAAAGTTTTACTTACATAATAGATATGTGGTTGTTTACCTTTTTCTTCTCTTACCAATGCTGCACTTACAGCAATTTCTGAGACAGTCAGGTAGATGTACAATCTTTCTCCTTTTTTTGGCTTTGAAAGCAGCGACGGTTTCGATAGATAAATTACCAGGTTCTTGAGGGCTTGGTGACATTCTTCAGTCCATTCGACCTGATTCTGCTTTTTGAGAACTGAGAAGAATTTAAAAAAAAATTCGGAAGATCTAGAAATAAACCTCCCCAAAGTTGTTATTCTTCCTGTCAGTCTTTGAACCTCTTTTTTATTTGTTAAAACATCAGGTATTTCCTCTATGGCTTTAATTTAAGCAAGATTTACCTCTATTCCTCTGTTTGATATAAGGAAACCCAAAAATTTGCTTGATTGCACTCCAAAAGCACATTTCTCTGGATTCAACTTCATATTATACCTGCGTAAAATATCAAAAGCAGTAGATCGGTGCTGGAAATGATCTTGTGCTTGTGTTGATTTTACCAACATGTCATTGATGTACACCTCCATCATTTTTCCTAGATTTTCTTAGAACATCTTGGTCACTAGCCTTTGATAGGTGGCTCCAGCGTTTTTTAGGCCAAAAGGCATAATTTTATAACAATAAGTTCCCCTATTCGTGATAAATGAGGTTTTTTCCTCGTCTAAAGGATCCATTTTAATCTGATTATAACCAGAATATGCATCTAGAAAGCTTAATAGTTCATGACTTGCGGTAGCATCAATCATTTGATCTATATGAGGCAATGAGAATGAATCTTTGGGGCATGCTTTGTTTAAATCAGTATAATCTACGCATACTCTCCACTTGCCATTCTTTTTAGATACTACCACGATATTTGCCAACCAGTTAGGGTACGTTACCTCTCGTATCGAACCAATCTTCAAGAGTTTTTGTACCTGTTCGTCGATCACTTGGTTCTTGAATGGTCCTTGCTTTCTTTTCTTCTGTTTAAAAGGTACGAAGGATAGATCTTCATTTAGTTTATGAGTCATTACTTTTGGTGGGATGCCTATCATATCTGAGTGGGACCACGCAAAACAGTCTGTGTTAGCCTTTAAATAATCAATTAACTTACCTCTTCGAGTGGGGCTTAGCCTCGTGCCTATATACACTTTCTGCTCAGGTTTTTGTTCAGATAACGGAACAACTTCGAGCTCTTCCGTAGTTGTTTTGATGTGTTCATCTTCCTCCGGTTCATGAATGACGTCCGGTCTGGAATCCGCATCTGTGTGGTATAGTACACCTTCCGTGGTGACTTGACTCTTTTTCTTGTAAGTATTTTCTTTCTTGCATGTTTCAGCAATTAATATCTTTTGTACCTATTTGGGAGATTTCCTTATCTCGTAATTCTTCCACCTCTATTTTCTTGTTGTAGTGTACCACAAAATTTATATTTTTTGCGGTCTGTTGATCTCCTTTGATTTGTTGAATTCCTCATTCAGATGGAAATTTAATTACCTGATGCAACATGGAGGGTATCGCTTTCATGTCGTGGATCCATGGCCTTCTAATGATCACGTTATNGTTGAATCCCCCATTCAGAGGGAAATTTAATTACCTGATGCAACATGGAGGGTATCGCTTTCATGTCGTGGATCCATGGCCTTCTAATGATCACGTTATGAGCCATGTGAGTATCAATGACTTGGAACCTAGCTCTTTTGATCACACCCTCAGCATAGGTGTTAAGCTCAATTTCTCCTTTTGTTATAACCGTAGAGTTATCAAACCCGGATATGGCTCGTGCTTTTGGGATTACTTGATTCCCCAATAGCATTTCTTCCACGACTCTTAGCAAAATGATATTGATTGAACTGCCTGGATCAATCAACACTCTTTTCACGTTAGTGTCATGAATAAGTAGAGATATTACCAGAGCATCGTTGTACGGAAGCATTAATCCGCTGCTATCTGCGTCATCGAAGGTTATATCGTCTTCTCCACGAGAACATTTCCCGTGTGTAATTGTGAACTTTGTGGTTGTTTTGCAAATCACTCCTTTTACTTCTTCACCCTCGTGTATTACGTTAACAGTTCGTTTTGGAGAAGGAGGCTTTGGGGGCTCCTGCATGTTCCTCATATATGCCTGTTTACCTTTATCACTAAACAATTCTGTTAAATAGCCATGTTTTAACAAATTTACTACTTCACCTTGTAAAAATCTGCAATCCGCAGTTTTGTGCGATCGTTGTGAAATTCACACTAGTGATCTAGGTTTCTTCTATTTGGATTTGACCGCATCTCTTTGGGCCACTTAACCTTGTCTCCCATGTTTTTCAATATTGAGACAAGTTCAGTAGTACTTACGTTAAAGGTAAGATCCCCAATTTGAGTACTACCTCTAGGCCGTTCATCTCGATCTTTTCTGGATCTAGACGAGGATGAGATTACATCTCTTCCTTGTAGTCTATAGTCCGACCTAGTGTTTTTGAACCTGGGGCGGATATCGCGTCCCGAGGGTCCTAAGTAAGGATCGTACCTATTTTTACCTGATCTTCTATCTGATTCAGGCGTCTGGATCTGGAATGATCTTCATCTCTCGAACGAGCAATGATATCTTCTTCTATTCTGAGTTTAGTGTTGTACCTGTTATATACATCGTTCCATGTTGTGGCGGGGAATTCTCTTAGATTCTTCTTAAGTCGCATGGTGGCTTCTGAGCTTTTATCGTTCAAATTGCTTGCAAACGCCATGGCTGCCCAATTATCAGGCACCCTGGGTAACTGCATTCTTTCTCGTTGAAACCTATCTACAAACTTGCGGAGTAGTTTCGTGTCTCCTTGTTTTATTTTGAATATGTCTTCCATTCTCTTCTCCACTTTTTGTGCACCAGAGTGTGTTGTTATAAACGAATCTGCAAGCTCAGCAAAAGAATCAATAGAATTTTCAGGAAGAAGAGAATATCAGGTTAGAACCCATTTGGTAAGTGTTTCCCCAAATTTTTTGACAAGGACTGATTCAATCTCTTGTTTCGTTAAGTCGTTGCCTTTTACCCCAGTTGTGAAAGCAGTCACATAGTCGCATGGGTCAGTCGTTCCATCATATTTGGGAAAGTCGGGCATTTTAAACTTCTTGGGTATAGGCAAAGGTGTCGCACTTGGCTTCCACGGTTGTTGAGAATATCTGTCAACATTGATGCCTTTGATGACAGGTGGTACACCAGGAATTTGTTCAATGCGATCGTTCTGCTCCTTCATCTGTTTCTGCATAGTTAGCAGTNTGCAATCATTTGCTTTACATGATCTTGTTCCACAGTTTGATCATTATTACCATGGTTGTTATTGGATCTTTCTGGGGATTGTTCCCTCGAACCACGTGGGGTTCCTGAAGGTGATGGAACTGGGGTTCCACTTCTTTGCTGGTTGTTGTCGTTGGGGTTTGACATAATTCAAAGGATATCACTTGGAAAGTAAACAAAGATTATCAGATTCCCGGTAACAGAACCAATTTGTTTAACCAAAGAAGTAGACACTTTGACTAAAGTTTATTTTTTAAGATGAATACGGGTTACTGATAATCAAGATAATGGGAAAAATGAACAATAGACAATATTGCGAAAATAAAAATATCGAAGTTGATTGTATTCGAGAATCAAATGCATTTACAAGTTGTATTCCCCTCCCTTATATAGGAGATTCTTATAACGTACGACTCCAGTTATGGTCACTCATTAATGACATTAATAAGGCGTTACAAAGGATAACGGTAATAGGGGGTCAGTTACATAACGTTCAAGTAATCAATTGTGGGTCCTTGAATCTGCCCGTAGCTTTGTCTAGATTCATTCTGACCATGTGCCTCTTCCGTTTTGATCAAGTTAAATTTCCCATGGCTGATAAGTTCGTGTGTTTACTGAACCGTGCCTCTTTGTGCCGTACTTCTTCAAAGAGTTACGTCCAGCTATCGTGTTTTCCTGTGTCCACGTGACTGACTGAGTTGTCAAAAGTTGGCATACGTGTGAATCTCTTTTTTACCAATACAGGAACAACCTCTTACCTCGGCAAAATGAAAAGAAGCGGCCTACGATTTGCCTACCCAAGTGTGATCGGCCTAAACATGGTCCTAATGGTTGAAATAAAATAAATAAGGCAATAAACATGTAATCCTAATCTCTCTTTCATTGAACTAAACCCAGACCATCGTTTGCTTCTTTTAATCCACTCCCGTGACTCAATTTCCGAAATAGATTCATCAGAAACAAAGCCTTTTATTTCTTAGCCTATCTTTTTCTAACAATCTAAATCACGATTAAATTGAAAACATTAATAACCAAACAAAAGCAACTACTTCAGTAACTCAAACTTTAAGAAACACATTATAAACTCTGCAACTAACACCAAATTCATAAGAAACTCATAAAAGAACAAACAATCACATAAGCAATTTTCCACTTATCGCCACTATTAACAAGTAAAATAAAGAGAAGGGAGAGATGTTGAACCTCAACAGCAATAAAACTCAGCAACTGCACAGATCTTGATTCCAAAATTTGAGCGAGAAAACAGCAACAAGAATCTGACAGGAACCGCGACTGAAACGACGGGCGACAGCAAATCCGAACCAAATTTGGCACCTCAATCGCTCAAAAATTGAATAATCTCCATTTCTTTTATGTGAGATTCGTTATATATTATACCAAAAACATTATCTTAACCTTAGCTCTAATATAGAAAATGGCTGCTTCATCTAAGTTTTTGTAAACGGACCAGAAAATGCGAGATGAAGCATTGGAATTTGTTGCTCCTTGAATTTTAGTTCCCCTTTGTTCTTGTTCGTTCTTCTGTTCCTCTTACTCTGTGTGTGTGTGTGTGTGGTCGCCGGTTCTGTTGCTGGCGGCGTCACCAGATGTGTGAGGAGAGGAGGAATTGGCGATTTGGTGGTGTAGGTTGAAGGTGACGGTTGCTTTTCATTTTTCGGCGAGTTGGGAGTCTGAGGGTTACAGCTCCTGCTAGTTCGGTGTAGGAGAGGTTGGTCAGTGGTGCGTTGGTGGGTGGAAGGCTGCTAGACAGTGGTGTAGTGGAGTTGAGGGTGGTTGTTTGGCGTGAAGAAGGAGGTCAGCGGCGGCTATCTTTTGTTGGTGGTGTTGGGGTGAGGCGCCGGCTGGTTTTGGGTAGTTTTTCCGGCGGGATTGGGGTTGGCAGCCGGCGGGTTCTGGGGTAGAGGAGATAGGACGGCGGAGGCTGGAGGGGTATAGGTGGAGTTAGGTTTTTTTGTGGTCTCCTTTTTTGTGTGTCAGGTGTTAGGTCTCCGCCAGAAGAAGCTTTTGCATTCCTACCCATTTTTTGTGTCACGTTTTAACTTATACCTGCTTTGTAAAAAAAATTACACTCGTACTCACTTTTGCACATAATTTCAGCATGCTGTAGAGCTGAAGTTTTATCTTTGTAACTAGGAAACTTCAGCCCCGTATGTTGAAGTTTTGTCTTTATAACTGGCGAACTTCAGCTTAACTGGTGAACTTCAGCTCAGCGAGGGAAAGTGAGCTAAAGTTATTTAAAAAGTGGGTACAAGTTAAAAGTTTTTAAAAAAATGGGTATATGTTAAATTGGGGCGACCAAATAGGGTACGTCGCGCAATTTTTACGAAGATATCAGGGGAGGGGTCATGTAGGTTAATAGGGTATTGGCTAGATCTTATTGGGCTTCAATGTTCGGCCAAAGACTAGAATGAGATAAAACAACCCAAAACTCACTTTTCCTTCTAAAATAATATAAAATTTATAGTATAAAATATAAAACTAATTCTAATCAATCAAAATAAATAATATTATATTGCAAAAAAATTTTGGTATTTTTTTAAGATTATATAAAAATAAAAATGGGTTAAAAATAATATCTTTCTAAAAATACTTAATACGAGAATTAAATAGAGAAATATGGAACTAGTTTTGTAATTTTCAATTTGTGTGCTTAAAATAAAATAAAAAAGTCAAAACTAGTAAAAATAGTGATATTAGGCCTAAACTAAATATTTAAATGCTAAAATGTGTAATATCTCGGAGAAGGTAAAAAATTACGTGTCTACAATATTTCTTCAAGATGAAAATTTTGGCAAAAATAAATTGGTTTGTGCAAAATAAATATAAGATTAGTGACACTTGTACAGTGTAACTTATAAAGTGTAACTTATAAAGGTTCAGATTAACTTAATTTAACTTAATCTAACCATAGTTAAAAGGATAAGTTTTGGAAAGCATTGGCATGCAATAAGGGTCAATGCTTCGGTTCGGTCGGTTATTTTATAAATTTTATATCATATCAAATTTTCGGTTATTTTCATTATGTATAACCAAATTAAAATTTTCGAAACCGTCCCAATTATCTCGGTCTTTCTTCGATATCGGTACAGATCAGTTAATTTTTTGGTATCTTTTTTAAAATGTCATGCAAGAGTCGCTAGTCCAAGTTAGAATGCGATAATGTGTACTTGCATAGGACTTTGACAAAATTCTTTAGATGTTTTTACTATTTTAAAAGTGATGATCAAAGGAACATGAAAGATGTCTAGAATAGAGTTCATCTCACTATTTTATGGTAGCGTAAAACAAATTAAGTAAAGATAATACAAATATAAATTATATGAGTGGAAAGATATTAATCAAGTTAAGACTCAAGAATAGAGTTTATTAAAAGATTAGTATCCAACAAGAGAAATCTAAATCACACGAGAGGCAAAATACCCAATACCCTGTGGCTTGTCACTAAAGATCGCCGGAATACCTAGTGGCTTGCTACTCAAGATGTTAGAACTAATTTAGTTTCGATATGAGTAGTAAAATAGGTTTGAAAGTTGGGATTTCGGATATTAATCCCAAAATCCAAGGAAAAAAACTTAATGCTTTGTTAATTTTAAACTTAGTATATAAAATATATTTTTCGTGTATAAATTTATTCGATACGGTTGTAAATTTATATTAAAATAAACCTAACAATTAGCTCGGTACGGTTTGGTTCGATAGGTTTAGTCGATGTTTAACTCAAATAGCCGTCTACCGTATCTGTTAAACTAAAAATAGCCGTCTACCGTATCTGTTAAATTAAAAATAGCTTGTAGATGTATAATATTTATATATATATATATAAAAACCATGTATAATCTTTGTATATCAGCTAGAAAGTATAAACATTGAATCAGTCTTATACACTATTTGAAACCTTATTATGAAAAATGTCCATGTTTTGGTATTTACCCGACCTAAATATATTTTAGTTACAAAATATAAATCCACCTTAAAAGGCTGTCAAATCCATTATTTGTGTCTTCAATCAAGAGATTTAGTTACATAATTTTTCTTTTTTTTCTCCTCCTCTTTCCTTATTTTTTTTCCGCCTTAATATACGGGAATCACTATTAAATTCATTAGGTGTATAAGTTACCAAATCACAATGTAGGCATATAAATTTTTAATCCATAAAAGAATTTGATTATATTTTATTTTAAAATTCAAGATATATTGGTCCAAATAAATATTATGGGCTAATATAATTGAATTAATTATATAAGTCCAATATATATGGATTAAATAAATAAGTCTTAATCCATTGGGCTATCTCATTTAGTTGGGCTAAATTGATGAGCCCACTTTATTAGGCCAAATATATCATCTTCCTAGAGGCCCAGTTTGGTGCCACGTGTCAAATGACGTAGCACGCCGCGTCAAATGGAAGAGCCAATAGGACCATGCCACGTGTCAAAATGAAAAGGCATGCCAAGTCACAATAAAGGCTAATAAAATCGCTCCACGTGTGCAAGTGACATGTTCTAGCCAATCAAATATGGCCATGTCACACTTCAATTTGATTGGTCGGAAAGAGTTTGTTCTTATCACAACTCCTCCCTTGCACAACTATAAATTGGGGTCTTCATAACTCAGAAAAGACACCAAAAATTATAACAAGAAGCAAGAGAGAGCTCGTGGATCGAACGCTGCGGATTTCTCTAAAAGCTACAAGCATTCAAGTGTTCTAAGGATTTAAAAGATCAAGACAAAGATTCAAGAACAAGCTGCAAGCCCTTGGATTAAAAGTACGTCAAGATCAAGATCAAGCTTCAAGCACTTGGATTAAAATAAAATAAAATTCAAGATTAAGCCCGGAGGCTCTTTAATTTACTGTTGAAAAGAAGAATCATAGGATTCATAGAGATTGTAATACTCAATTATTCAAAATTAAAATACTACGATTGTTACGATATTTTTCGGTCTTGATTATATTTTCTCGATGTAATTTATTGTCTACAAATTGTGGCACGCCCAGTGGGACAATATCTACCTCTCATCTCAACTTTTCAATCACCAAAGTTCAAGAACAACGAAATGGCTTCCAAGAAAATCAACTCCAGTTCAACTTCCACCAAGGCTGCCAATTCCAGGTTCTATGTTGATGTGGAAAACATACTCGAAGTTACCTTTTGAAGCTTTGGACCAGTCACGAGGAGAAAAGCAAGCTCGTTAGGACAACAAGCACACCAAGTGTCGTCCGCATCTACCCTTGTTTGGATCTTCATCCTCAAAAGGATCAAGATCTTCCACAAATGCACCCGCAAGAGGAAGCGATGTTGCTGAAAAGATCAAGAAAACTCTTGCTTTGCTTGACCTCTTCGGATCCAAGCACTCTGTTGTGAAGGAAGATGATGGCGCTTCAAGTGATGGATCCTCCCCACTTACACCACATAGCGGGAGCCAATCAAAGATCAATCTGTGTGAAATTCCATGCTACTCTCCATCGTCCATGACAACTATGCAAGCCCATGGTGACAAACACTTCATCTGTGGAGGAGCAGTTGGCAAACTTGATGGAAGCAATCGTTGGCTTGACCAAGTGCATGCAAAATTAAGATGCTAGAATCGACAAGCTAACAGATAGGGTGGGAAACTTGATGGAAGAAGAATCCACCCATGCACCTGGAAAACTCCCAGAAGTTCAAGAGATTGATCCTCCCTACGACAAGTTGCATCCACTTAGGAAATTCCAGTATCTTCGGAAGGGATGATTCTAATCAATCAACTAAAGGAGTTTATTGAAGTGACTATAAGAAAGAAATATGAAGTCTCTTCCAATTCCTCCTTTACCTACGCAAAGCCGTACACTTCAAGGATCGATATGTTGAAGATACCTGCTGGCTATCACCCTTCAAAATTTCAACAGTTTGATGGCAAAGGCAATCCAAAGCAACATGTGGTACACTTCGTTGAGACATGCAACAATGCTGGGACTTATGGAGATTACCTCGTCAAACAGTTTGTTCGCTCATTAAAAGGAAATGCTTTCGATTGGTACACGGACCTCGAGGTTAGATCTGTTGATAGATGGGATCAACTAGAGCAAGAATTCCTCAATCTATTTTATAGCACGATACGTACTGTGAGTATGACAGAACTCACAAGTACTCATCAACGGAAGAGTGAACCAGTTATTGACTTTATCACTCGTTGGATGAATGCAAGCCTCAACTGTAAAGACAGGCTTAGAGAAGCTTCTGGCATAGAGATGTGCATCCAAGGTATGCATTGGGTATTGCACTACATCTTGCAAGGTATCAAGCCTAGAAAATTTGAAGAACTTGCAACTCGTGCCCATGACATGGAATTGAGTATGGCCTCTGCTGGAAATGAAAGGCTGCCCATCTATGAACCTCGCAAAGGGAACAACAAGAAAGAAGTCAGAAAATGGAGCAAGTTTGTACCAAGATCTGAAAATAAAGAAGTTATGAATGTCAACACATCACCTGTGAAGTTAATGACGAAGGTGAGCAAGAAGCAAACTATGAAATCCACTTCGTTTCAAGATAAGCCAAGTGGAAAGTCGACTCTAAAATAAATTCAAGAGAAAGAGTACCCATTTATGGATTCTGATGTGCCAGCTATTTTTGAAGAACTCCTCAAATTAAATCTCATTGAGCTTCCGGAGATGAAGCGACCAAATGAAGCTGGGAAAATTGATGACCCAAATTACTGCAAATATCAGCATCTTGTGAGCCACCCCCTGGAGAAGTGCTTTGTCTTCAAGGACAATGTTATGGACTTGGCTCGTGAAAAGAAGATCGTGCTTGAAGATGAGAAATCAAGCACAAACCAAGTCTCTATCACATTTGGCTCATTCAGTCCAGATGAATTATGTAGTTTTAAAGAAAGTAAAGATGAAGAATTACTGGAGAACTACAAAGTTGAATACGGTCAACCTGAGGATGATGAAGGTTGGATGTTGGTGACTCGCCGTAGGCGCCACAAATGGATCCCACGAAAAGTATCAATGAAACAACCAACAAGGAACATTATGGTGAAAAGACCTAGGAGATGGAATCCAATTATGCATGTAAAGAAAGCGAAAGTGGAGGTGCACCACCCTCAAAATCCACGACATCCGGTGACCTTGGAGGAGTTTTTACCACGTTAGTTCTTCACGAAGATTTCCCATGAGGGTATTGATGCCTCTTGTTGCCATACTGACGAAGGGAAAGAAAAGAGTGATGACTTACCGTTGGCACCATCTTCGGAAAAGCTTATTGAGTCCACTCCTCAAGAAGTTAATGCTTGTGAGGAAAAAGTCACGTTCACAAATGACGATCTTCTGCTAGGTGACACTCCTCATAACCGCCCATTGTACCTGGTTGGCTATATACATGATGAAAGGGTAAATCGAATTTTCGTTGATGGAGGATCCTCAGTGAATATTTTTCCAATTCGCACTGTGAAAGAACTTGGTATTCCCATGAACGAACTCTCATAAAGTCGTGTGATGATCCAAGAATTCAACCAAGGAGGGCAAAGATCCATAGGCGCGATCAGGCTGGGAATCACCATTGAAGACTTCATACAATGTCTCGCTTGGAAGACCTTGGATACTTGAGAATAAAGTAGATCCATCTACCTATCATCAATGTTTAAAATACTACGAGGGTGAAGTCGAGAAGAATATAGTTGCCGATGATGCGCCATTCACCGAGGAAGAGTCACACTTCGCCGATGCAAAGTTCTACTTGAAAAACCACATTGTGAAAGAGCTAAAAATTGATGATGGCATGAAAGCAAGAATGACGAGCCCACAACTAAAAGAGCTGAGGTAACTATTGGTAAAGCCAAAGCTATTACTGAGGAGGTACAACCCAACGTGAATAATTCTCATAGAGGGGATATTGTGTCTTATGGCAAGATATTAAGTCATGTGCTCCAATATGTCTCTAAAAGGAAGAAAGATGAAGGCGAATCATCTAATCTCCAAACTAACATGCTAAAGGAGTTAACTCTTACGGTAAAACGAATTGAGGCAGTTAAGTTGTCCTTGAAGCCGCGTGCAGGGTATGTAGCCCAAAATCGTGTGCAGAAAGTGGCACTCCTTACAAAGCAAACAGATGAAGGTTTTGATCCTAACGCTTATAAGCTATTTGCAAAGGCTGGATACAATCCCAATGAGCCATCAAAGTTAGAGAAGCTCCCATCAGAAGCTGCAACGAGGCAACCAGATGAAGGTTTGGGATACAAGCAACCATCACTGGTGCGCATCTCAATAAGAAGGGCGAGTAGCAATTATATCATTGTAGAAGACGAATTTGCCGCTTCTAACGGGCCTTCCGTCTTTGACCGACTTGGAAAATCAACTGTGAGAACTTTCGTATTTGAGAGATTGGGTCCATTAAAGAAGGGGAATAAGTTCCAGAGAAATTACCAAAATACAAGAATACCCGTTTCGCCCAAAATTCAGAAGATCTCTAAAAATTTCCAAAGTTTGGTTCCTTTTAGAATGAAGCAACAAACAAAAGTCATGGTTTCATGTGATGAAGTACAGAAGGTGAAGCCATACATTGTGGTATACACTAAGAACGTGATGAAGAAGAATAAGTGCGGGTTCTTCGTATCATGTTACTACACAAAGCGAGCATGGTGTTTTATCTCTAATGGAGGATGATGAGAAATTGGACGATGTTTCAACATGTTATCACATATCTTT
This sequence comes from Nicotiana paniculata, assembly GCA_005239505.1. Taxonomy (NCBI): domain Eukaryota; kingdom Viridiplantae; phylum Streptophyta; class Magnoliopsida; order Solanales; family Solanaceae; genus Nicotiana; species Nicotiana paniculata. The sequence continues at coordinate 65,065 of ML303467.1, read as the reverse complement.
CAACGATGGGGACCCTCAAGAAGATTAAGATGTGAAAGATGCTCCCCCGGAACTTGAAGAAGGGGTGAAGGCAATGGTTGATGCCTTAAAAGAAGTTAACCTTGGCAATGATGAAGAACCAAGACCCACGTACCTAAGTGCTTTACTAGAAGTTGATGAAGAAAGCACTTATATTGAGTTACTCAAGGAGCTAAAGGATGTCTTTGCTTGGAGTTACAAAGAAATGTCTGGCTTGCACCCTAAAGTGGCAGTCCATCACCTTGCGGTCAAGAATGGCGCTCGTCCTGTTAAGCAAGCTCAAAGGCGTTTTAGGCCGGACTTGGTTTCCCTGATTGAAACCGAAGTTAAAAAACTCATTGAAGCTCGATTTATTTGGGAAGTTAAAGACCCAACGTGGGTCTCAAGTATTTTCCCTGTAAAGAAGAAGAATGTCCAGATTCGAGTGTGCGTCGACTTCAGGGATCTCAACAATGCGTGTCCCAAAGATTAAATCACGTTTCCTATTCCAAAGTTGATGATCGATGCTACTACTGGGTATGAGGAAATGTCCTTTATGGATGGTTCGTCAGGCTATAACCAAATTCGCATGGCACTAAAAGATGAAGAGCTTACTGCATTCCGCACCCCCAAGGGTATTTATTGCTACAGGGTAATGCCTTTTGGCTTGAAGAACGCTGGTGCTACTTACCAAAGGGCTATGTAGAATATTTTTGACGATCTTCTCCACAAGAATGTCGAATGCTATGCTGACAACTTGGTGGTAAAATCAAGAGATAAGGGAGACCACTTGAAAGACTTGAGGATGGTGTTTGAGTTTCTCCGGAGATACCAACTTAAGATGAATCCATTGAAATGTGCCTTTGGAGTTACCTTCGGAAAGTTCTTGGGTTCCATTTTCCGGCATCGAGGGATCGAAATTGATTAAGACAAAGTAGATGAAATTTTGAAAATGCCCGAGCCTCGGGATATTCATGAATTAAAAACTCTGCAAGGAAAGCTAGCATACCTTAAGAGATTCATCTCAAACCTAGCTAGAAGGTGCCAACCATTCAGTCGCCTCATGAAGAAGGGCGTTCCTTTCAAGTGGGACCAAGCTTGTAGCAATGCCTTTGAGAGCATTGAACCCTACTTGATGAAGCCTCCAATATTAGCAGCCCATATACTTGGAAAGCCGCTGATACTATATATTTCAGCATAAGAAAGGTCTGATGGTAGGGGTGTTCATGGTTCGGTTTGGGTCGATTTTTCCCAAAAAGAAATCAAACCAAGTAAGTCGATTTTTTAAATATTGGAACCAATCCAAATCAATTAAGTCGGTTTTTTATCGATTTGGTTTTTGTCGGTTTTTCGATTTTTTCGGTTATTTATCGGGTTTTTTTTTAAATATGGGACATACACTACCAAACGCATATTTCAGCGATTACATTTTCAACATAACACTATCAATTGCTCTTTGAGAAATTTATCATTTACCAAGATATATTAATGAATATTGAATAAAATAGTGATGAATAATTTAAGTATTCAATTTAAAAATTGATTTATTTTTAGCATGAAATAAAAATATTTATACTTAGCGAAAGAAAATTACCAATCAAACTAGAATGTAAAGGCAAAGAATTAGATTATTAAATAGCAAAGAACTAGACTAAAAATATAAATGACTAATATATACCATAAAATTTTAGAAACTTTATATAATAAATATACATATATATAGGTGTAATAATAAATTTAAACATCTACTTTTATAGTCGGTTTGGTTTGATTTTTTCGGTTAATTTTTTATTGAAACCAAACCAAATTTGATCGGTTTTTAAAATTCAAAACCAAAACCAAACCAAACCTAAAATGTATCGATTTTTTTGGTCAGTTTGGTTCGATTTTTCGGGTTTATATGAACAGCCCTAACTGTTGGAGCGCTGTTGTCCCAAGAAAATAGTGAGGGGAAAGAAAACTCCCTTTACTACTTGAGCAGGATGATGAAACCAAACGAGCTGAATTATTCGCTAATTGAAAAGTTGTGTTTGGCGTTAATCTTCTCAATTCAAAAGTTGAAGCACTACTTTCAATCTCGTGTTGTCCGTCTTGTTTCTAAAGCAAATCCCATTAAGTTAGTGATGTCAAAACCTGTTCTTAGTGATCGACTAGCTAGATGGTACCTCCAATTTCAACAATTCGAGATTTTGTACATCCCTCAAAAGGCTGTAAAAGGATAAGCATTGGCAGACTTCTTAGCAGATCATCTGATACCTGATGACTGGAAGCTAACTGACGAACTACCTGATGAGGACGCAATGGTGATTGAAGTTCAACCTCCATGGAAGATGTACTTTGATGGTGCTGCGCATCGTGGGGGAGCTGGTGTTGGCGTAGTATTTATCACTTCCCAAGGTGAAGTCTTTCCCTACTCCTTCACCTTGACACAAATCTGTTCCAACAATGTTGTTGAGTTCAAGCATTAATACTTGGGCTTGAAATGGTCGTTGATATGAAGCAATTGCAATTGCAAGTCTTTGGTGACTCCCAGTTGGTAGTCAATCAACTTTTAGGTAGTTATGAGGTCTATAAGGTTGAACTATGCCCATATCATGATTACGCTAAAAAATTAATGGGAAGGATCGGTGGCATAACTATTCAACATGTTCCAGGGAAAAAAAAAATAAGAAGGTTGATGCTTTAACTACCCTAGCTTCATCGTTAACTCTGCCTGATCAAGCGCAAGTTATTGTCTTCCAAAAATGGGTAGTACCGCTGCCAAAGGCTGAAGGTGAAGAAAATGAACTCAAGCATCTTGTCGCCGTTTCTGAAGTTGAGAAAGAAGAATGGATACAACTCATTATCGACTACTTATGCTATGGGATACTCCCAGAAAATCCGAGGAGAAGAACTGAAATCCGTCGTCGTGCACCTCGCTTCCTTTACTACAAAGATACTCTATACATAAGGTCGTTCGAGGAAGTACTGTTGCGATGCTTAGGGGAAGAAGAAGATCGTTGTCCAAGCAATCTTTCATATAAAAAGGATGGGTCACATCAGTCAGGACCAAAGCTCCACTTTCATATAAAAAGGATGGGATATTATTGGACAACAATGGTAAAAGATTGCTTGGACTACGCTCGAAGATGCAAGGCTTGTCAATTCCATGCGAATTTTATTCACCAACCTCCTGAAGTATTTCACCTGACTGTTGCATCCTGGCCGTTTGACTCTTGGGGATTGGATGTTGTTGGACCACTGCCAAAGTCCTCTAGTGGGCACCTATACATCTTGGCTGCAACTGACTACTTCTCAAAATGGGCTGAAGTTGTTGCTCTTAAGGAGGTAAAGAAGGAAAATGTTGCAAGTTTCATCCGAGTAAACATAATCTATCACTTTGGCATTCCTCGTTACATAATAACGGATAACGGAAATCCATTCGATAATAGTTTGATGAACAACGTTTGTGATATCTTTGGGTTCAAGAAACGTAAATCTTCAATGTACAATGTTGCCGCCAATGGTCTAGCTGAAGCATTCAACAAAACTCTATGCAACATGCTAAAGAGATTCGTCTCCAAATCCAAACGAGATTGGAATGACCGCATGGAAGAAGCTCTATGGGAATATAGGACGAATCACCGCACGTCAACATAAGTGACTCCTTATTCACTCGTTTATGGAGTCGAAGCCGTCTTGCTACTTGAGCGTCAAATACCTTCATTATGACTGGCTATTCAAGAAGGGATCACTGATGAAGAAAATGCTCGACTTCGATTAGCAGAGTTGGAGGCTCTTGATGGGAAGAGGTTGGAAGCTCAACAAAATCTTGACTGTTATCAAGCTCGATTGTCTCGCGCCTTCAATAAAAGAGTTCACCTGAGGTCCTTTCAAGTAGTAGATCAAGTCCTTTCCATACAAAGACCCATTATTACTTCCCATAAACCTGTAGGGAATTTCACTTCAAAATGGGATGGGCCATATGTCGTACAAGAAGCTTACTCAAGTGGGGCTTACAAGCTGGTTGATGCAGATGGCATTAGAATTGGACCTATCAATGGCAAGTTTATGAAGAAGTATTATCTTTGAAGTTGCAACGCTCCTCGACGCATGAGCCTAAACTGCATGTTCCTACACTCCTGGCCCGCATGAGTCTAAATTGCGTACGACCCACAAAAAAAAAGGTCCGCTAGGTTGAAAACCTCGAAAGAGGCGGCCTAGGCAAAAGTTAGGACATAAAATAAAATAAAAAAATAAAATCACCCATTCTGAACTACGGTATGACTTGATCCTCTTCACAGAGGTATGTAGGCAGCTTAGAGTTTCATTCTGAGTTCAGTCGCATAAGCTCAAAAGATACATAATTCCCCAATCGTTGTCCGAATAAAGTACGATGGAATGTAATCCATTCGATCGGCACTTGAAAATCAAGCTGAGATACCATTCTTCTGTTAAAATTTGGATCCCATTCGATTTAAATGGGGTAAGCCGCTATGTCAAATTGGTGTCTTCAATAAAATGATTAATCTCTTTTAGGATGTCGCCAATCATTTGCATTGAAGTCCGGGGATTCTCTATGCCTTCATGTTCGCCAAACCTTCAAGTTCTTTTTGGTGAGCCTTCACGACGTTTCAAATTCAGTGAGACTTGAACCCAAGATATTTGGTGAGAATAAAGCTCTTGAATTTCAATTTTTGGTAATTAAAAAGGGCTTGCAATCTCGAGGCTTCCACATCAAGATACAAAATTTTGGTGAAGTCGTGCTAATTTGGAACAGTCAGCATATCAGAAACCAAAGTTGACTTCAAAATATTATCTAAGCTTCCTATGGATTAAACGGTTCGTGATTTCGATATTTCTACTTCAAGATACAAAACTTTTAGTGAAGTCACGCAAATCTAAAACTATCAACGTGTCAGAATTTAAAGTTAGATTGAAAATAGTATCTTGGACGATTATCAAAGTATTTGATTCCGTATTTTGGATATGTATTAGATCTTGAATACTAGACTTTCATAAAATCAAGTGGTTTGTTATTTCGACGTCCCTACATCAAGATACAATTTTTTTGCTGAAATTGCGTAAATATGAAAAGTATCAATGTGTCGGAATTTAAAGTTAGATTCAAAATAGTATCTGGGGTGATTCTCAAAGTGTTTGATTCCGAATTTTGGATATATATTAGATTTTGAAGTCTAGTTTTCATGAAATCAAACGGTTCATAATTGACTTTTCCACACCAAGATATGATTTTTTTGGTGAGGCTGCACAAATCTGAAATTTCCAACGTGGTAGAATCTAAAGTTGGTTTCAAAAATATTATCTGAGGCGATTCTGAAGGTTTTTGATTCTATGTTTTGGATATATTTTAGATATTGAAGTCTTATTTTCAAGAAATTAAACGGTTCATTATTTGGACTCTCCCACGACAAGATATGAATATTTTATTACAAGCGCGTAAGGCTAAAAATTATACGACTAAGATAAAAGTCGGACAATGTAAAACAAAAGAGAAGCTAAAATATTTAAGCCATCGAAATCTCCAAGTTGAAATCTTCAAGTCCGTCAGTCTTCACGTTCACCAATCTTCAAGTTGAAATATTTAAGTCCTCCAAGTATCCAAGTTGAAGTCTTCAAGTTCGTCGGTCTTCAAATTCGCCGATCTTAAAGTTGAATTGTTTAAGCTCTCCAAATCTTCGAGTTGAAGTCTACAAAGTCCGCCAAATCTTCAAATTTTTCCAAGTGATCAAGTCGATGTCGTCTTCGAGTTAAAACTTTATAATTTTCCAATCTTAAGGTAGACATATAAGTCCCTTTGCACCTTAAGTTGTCCTCTTCGTGGGTTTATCCTTAAAAGGAATTATAAATTTCCAATCTTAAGGTGGACATATGAGTCCCTTTGCACCTTAAGTTGGTCTCTCCGATAGTGGGCTCATTTTGAGAGTAATCTCTCCGGTAGTCGAGCCACATTGAGAGTAATCTCTACGGTAGTCGGGCCACATGGAGAGTAATCTCTCTGATAGTCGGGTCATTTTGAGAGTAATCTCTCTGTTAGTCGAGCCACATTGAGAGTTATCTCTCCGGTAGTTGGGTCATTTTGAGAGTTATCTCTCTGGTAGTCGTGCCACATTGAGAGTAATGTCTCCGATAGTCGGGTCATTTTGAGAGTAATCTCTCCGGTCGTCGAGCCACGTTGAGAGTAATCTCTCCGGTAGTCGGGCCACATTGAGAGTAATCTCTCCGGTAGTCGGGCCACATTGAGAGTAATCTCTCCAGTAGTCGAGCCACATTGAGAATAATCTCTCCGATAGTCGGGCCATGAGAGTAATCTCTCCGATATTCGGGCAGGGATGAGTACTCATCCCCTCATACCCCAAGATTGTCTTCTTCATGCATGGATCATCTCTTTAAACAAGAATACACTCTTCTTATTTGACCTACAAAAAAATGACAAAAGAAGAAAGGCACAAGAAAAGAAGAAGAAATTATCTTCGTGTTAATGCTTCCAAGTCGTCAAAATTAGACTCAAAGTGGATTGCAAATGCCGAAAGTGATGCTAATAGAATGAAGAGTATACCGTATTTATAGATCTCAAAGGCGATAGTTGAAAGAGAAGTGCCGATGTGGGATCAGTTATGAGGCGACAGAAATTGCAATTCGAGTTGAAATCGAATTGCAATTCGAGTTGAAATCGAATTGCTATTCTGAGTTGTAATCTGATACCGAGGGTTTAGCTACTTTATTTTTGCTTCAAGACCTCATTTAACTACATCACATTTGGAATTTTAGACGGAAACTAAATTTTTTTTTTTTCAATTTCCAAGGAAGTGATAGCATTTTTTTTGCCTACTTATCCTTTTAAGAGTTGTTGGTCATCCAAGGTTTGGTCATTTAAGAATTTTAATTATATGAGATGACACCAAATAAGTGGTACAAAATATATTTGGACCAAGAAATACATGGGATGCTACGTGGAATTTAAAGACTACAGTACGATGGAAAATAAATGATATTGTACCAATACTTCAAGCCTTGTCTCGTGTTCAACAAATCTATATTTTGACAAATCTTGAAGTACGAGGCATTTGTAAGCATATAAATTTTTAATCCATAAAAGAATTTGGATTATATTTTAAAATTTAAGATATATTGGTCCAAATAAATATTATGGACTAATATAATTGAATTAATTATATAACTCCAATATATATGGATTAAATAAATAAGCCTTAATCCATTAGTCTAGCCCATTTAGTTGGGCTAAATTGATGAGCCCACTTTATTAGGCCCAATATATCATCTTCCTATAGGCCCAGTTTGGTGCCACATGTCAAATGACATGGCACGCCACATCAAATGGAAGAGCCAGTAGGACCATGCCACGTGTGAAAATGAAAATGCATGCCAAGTCACATTAAAGGCTAATAAAATCGCGTCACGTGTGCAAGTGACATGTTCTGGCCAATCAAATGCGGTCATGTCACACTTCAATTTGATTGGTCGGAAAGAGTTTGTTCTTATCACAACTCCTCCCTTCCACAACTATAAATAGGGGTCTTCATAACTCTGAAAAGACACCCGAAGTTATAACAAGAAGCAAGAGGGAGCTCGTGGATCGAACGCTGCGGATTTCTCTAAAAGCTACAAGCATTCAAGTGTTCTAAGGATTTAAAAGATCAAGACGAAGATTCAAGAACAAGCTGCAAGCCCTTGGATTAAAAGTACGTCAAGATCAAGATTAAGCTTCAAGCACTTGGATTAAGATAAAATAAAATTCAAGATTAAGCCCGAAGGCTCTTTAATTTACTGTTGAAAAGAAGAATCAGAGGATTTATAGAGATTGTAACACTCAAATATTCGAAATTAAAATACTACGATTGTTGCGATATTTTTCGGTCTTGATTATATTTTCTCGACGCAATTTATTGTCTACAAATAATATTTTATTTCGGATGAACTGAGAAAATTATGTCGAGGAAACCTAGGAAATTTAGTCGTTATTTATTCTTCAGTGTAGCAATTATTCTTTAGTGTACAAATAAGTTTAAAGTGTTCGCCCGCTTTGTTGAATCAGACGAGAAAAGGAATATCTTCAGATATTTGAGGAAGATTTTTCAAAAAAATTATTCTTTTGCAAAACCAATTTTTTTTTAAAAAAAAATTAGAAAATGATTCCAATTTTTAAAAAAAATATGTTAAAACAAACACCACATGAAGAAATGTAAGAGTTATAGCACATACTCATTTACCAGATATTCACAAAATTTTATTTTCAAAATTAGTGTTGATTTTTAACCTCGTTTTGTTTATATCTCATCCCAATTTTCATTAATCTACAATTTATCTACGATTTTCATACATTATTTCTACCCAGTTATACACAACTACAATATTATACCACTTAAATACAATTTTTATACAAATTTCGTAACGATCCAACCGGTTGTTTTGCGTATCCAGACCACATTCCCCTAAATAAGACTTCTCGTAGCGGCTTTTAGTGATTCATGACTTGTGGGGAAGGGTGGTTCGGGATTCGGAAGTGTATAGAGTAAGATAGGAACACTTGGTTCATTAAGATTGGCTTGTAAGACCAAGTTTGACTTTGGTCAACATTCGGAGTAAACAACCTCAGAATCGAGTTTCGAAAGATCCAGTAGCTTTGTATGATAATTTTGGACTTGCGCGTATGTCCGGAATGGGTTTTGGATGACCCGGGAGCGTTTCGACGCCAAACAACGAAATAGAGTTTCCTTAAGTTCATAATTTGGTTTGGAACGTGTTTTTGAGTTATCGAGGTCCGAATGGAATTCTGACACCGGTAATAGGTCCGTTATTTCATTTATGACTTGCTTGCAAAATTTGGTGTCATTCCAAGTAGTATAGGTTGGTTCGGCGCATTGAAACCGAATTCTAGAACTTGAAAATTCTTAATTTTGATTCTAGGGGTTTTGAGGAGTGATTTTGAGTTTTAGCATGGTTTTGGGTGTTCCGAAGGCTCGAGCAAGTCTGTGATATGATTTAGGAATTTTTGGCGTAAGTACACGGGGGTTTGGGTGGGCCCAGGTGCCTCCCGGACACCAAACGGGGCCAAAAACCAGCAGTCTCAACTGCTGGTGCACCAGGTCTAGTGTAACCGCAAGTGCGGTTGCCCAGATCGCAGGTGCGAGACCGCTCCTGCAGTCGAGGCCTCGCAGGTGCGACTCCCAGGGGAAAATCCTACCATTGCAGGTGCAGACCTTTCTCCGCAGGAGCGGGTCCGCTGGTGCGGAAAACAAATCGCAGGTGCGATCCCCAGGTTTCTTTCCAAAATCCGCAGGTGCGGTCCTCGAGCCGCAAGTGCGAAGTCACTGAAGGCAGTAAGCCCATTTAAGTCGGGACTTAACCATTTTTCACCACTTTCTTCTCCTCCATTGACGATTTTGAGAGCTTCCAAGAGGGTGTTCGGCCTAGCTACAAAAAGGTAAGTAATTTCCATTTAAATGTTAGATTATTACACTAAATCTTAGGTAGATTAATACCTAATTAGTGGAAATCAAAGGGGTTAGGGTGAAAACCTAGGGTTGATGAATTTTAGGTAATTTCACCACTTTTCTACCATGAAATCATGTAAAACCTATATATTGATGATCCTTAGGCTATGGGTGAGTATTTTCTTCAAATATTTTTGGAATCCGAGCATGTGGGCCCGAGGGTGTATTTTGGGATATCTTCAAGAAAGATTAATTGGCTAAGCTAGTAAGAGAATTTCATACTTTTGAGTGTATATTGATGTATTTATATAATATTTGACTAGTTTCAAGTCCTTGGGTGTAGAGTTTGGAGGTTCGGGCGCGTTCTTGACCCGGGAAGTAGGTTCTACGCGAGGTGAGTCTCCTTTCTAACCTTGTAAGAGGGAATTTTCCCCATAGGTAATTATAAATGATTGAATTGTCCTTATTTGCGGGGGCTACGCACGCACAAAGTGACGAGAGTCCGTGTGTAGCTACTACTATGTTATGTCGGGTAGTCTTTAGGACTCACAAGCATGCTTATATGCCTTACTTGTATCCCTGCATGTATTTCTAGTCGATTATTATCCTTGAAACTAGCATGAGGAAAATGGAAGGTTACATTAAATCTTGTTGTTGCCATGATTTTTGTTTTCCAAGTGTGAACTCTATATTTCCTGAAATTCCTTATAAACTCTGTGTATGTATACGAGCATCCGTGTCACAGGTATGATCCGTGAGCGGGATAGCCTTATATTATGTCAACCGCGTCGCACGATCGATTCGCGAGCGGGGTAATAGATGGATCTATGGTTCGAGTCGTTCGACCCTTCGGCAGTGCACATTTAAATTGTCGCGTCGCTTCGGCCGTACGCCTCAGCATACTATATGCTATGTATTTGACTGAGATTCTTATTAATATTGTCAAATGAATTATTCTACGTGGTAGGGGGTTTTGGACTTGTATTAATTGATGTTTTTTGACACTTGCGGTAAGTGATAGTTCATATACATGATATTCCATATCTACTTGATTTACATAATTGTTAATCCTGATTAAACTTGTTTAATTATATTATTGCTAAGTACCCTAGTGAGTAATACGTCTACCTCTCGTCACTACTTCTTCGAGTTTAGACGGTATACTCACTAGGTACATATTTGGTTATATGTACTCATGCTACGCTTCTGTACTTAACTGTACAGGTTCTGAGGCTGGTGCATCTGGTTATCATACCGGAGCGCGATCTTGAGAGTACTTACTGGGCTAGACTACACGGTGAGTTGCTCTTCCCGGCATTCCTCCGCAGCACTGTGGAGTTTCTATTATTTTTGGATATTTTGTCTACCCCTTCCAGACAATTGTATATTATTTTGTCTACTTGTATATTCCACTAGTCGCCTGTGGACTTGTTACACTAGGTCTTGGCACGCGTAGTTGGTTTTTCTTCAAATTTCATTAATTAGATTGAGGAAATTGATAGAGATTATTGATATACAAATTGATTAAGGTTAGAAAAAGTTACCTATGATTCTCCTCTTCAAATCCCACTGAAAATCACCAAGTCCCGAGCTCAAAATTGATTTTGGAGTTATGAAATTTCAAACCCTCGGATTTTGATATAACCAGCCCAGGTATTTCGCACATGCGACACTGCTCTCAAAGTCCCAAATTCACCCGTTGGGCATCCGAAACAACCCCGAGGCCTCCGGGACCTCAACCAAACCTACCAACTGACTCTAATACCTTGTTCAAACTTGGTCGAGCCTTAAAAACACATCTCATAACATCAAAATCATCAATTATGCCTAAATTCAAGCCTAAGAACTTATGAAATTTTTAGAATTCACATCCGATGCCGAAACACGTCAAAACTCATCTGAATGACCTCAAATTTTGCACACAGGTCACAATTGGCATTATGGACCTGCTGTCGCTTTCGGAGTTCCATTCCGAGTCCGATATCAAAATTTCACTTATCGGCTGAAATCGCCAAAAGTTCTAACTTTCGCCAATTCAAGCCTAAATCTACAACCGACCTCAAAAACACATTCCTAATACGCTCCTAACCCCAAAATCACCCAACGGAGCTAATGGAGTCAACGGAATTCCATTCCGGATCCGTCTTCACACAACTCTAGCTATGGCTAGATTTCTAAAGCTAAATTCCACATTTATGGACTATGTGTTCAAAATCACCCTGGATTTCATCACTCAACGCTCCGTCAAGTTCCAATAACATAAATAGACAAGGGAGAAGCGTTGAATAGGGGATCGGGGCGCTAATTATCAAAACGACCGGCCGGGTCGTTACATCCCCCTCTCTTAAGAAAATCGTTCATCCTTGAACGAGTATAGAAACATACCTGAAGTTGTGAAAAGATGAGGGTACTGACTCTGCATATCCTGCTCGGCCTCCCAAGTCGCCTCCTCGACTGGCTGACCCATCCACTGAACCTTAACTGAGGCAATATTCTTCGATCTGAGCTTTCTTACCTTCCTGTCCGATATAGCCACAGGCTCCTCAACATATGATAGATCCTTGTCCAACTGGACTGAGCTAAAATCCAAAACATGAGTCGGGTTACCGTGATACTTTCGAAGCATGGAGACATGGAACACCTGAACCCCTGCCAGGCTGGGAGGCAGGGCTAGCTCATAAGCAACCTCCCCAACACGTCGCAACACCTCAAAAGGGCCAATAAATCTCGGACTCATCTTGCCTTTCTTCCCGAACCTCATGACGCCCTTCATAGGCGATACCCGAAGCAAAACCCGATCACCAGCCATAAATGCCAAGTCACGAACCTTCCGGTCCGTATAGCTTTTATTCCTGGACTGAGCTGTGCGAAGTCTCTCCTGAATCACCTTGTCCAGGGCATCCTGAACCAATTCTGTACCCAACAATCGGGCCTCGCCCGGCTCAAACCATCCCACTGGAGACCTGCACCGCCTACCATAGAAAGCCTCATACGGCGCCATCTGAATGCTGGACTGGTAGCTATTGTTATAAGAAAACCCTGCAAGGGGAAAGTATCGATCCCATGACCCTCCAAAATCTATCACACATGCACGGAGCATATCCTCGAGAATCTGAATCGTGCGCTCGGACTGCTCGTCTGTCTGAGGGTGAAAAGTTATACTCAACTCTACCGTGGTGCCTAACTCCTGTTGAACGGCTCTCCAGAACCGTGAAGTGGACTGTGTAGCTCTGTCTAAAATTATAGATACTGGGATACCGTGGAGGCAAACAATCTCTCTGGATATAAATCTCAGCCAACCTCTAAGATGAATATGTAGTCAGCACTGGAATGAAATGGGCTGATTTGGTCAGCCGATCCACAATCACCCAAATAGTATCATGCTTCCTCAAAGTCCAAGGAAGTCCAACCACAAAGTCCATGGTGATCCACTCCCACTTCCACTCTGGAAGCTCAATCTGCTGAAGTAACCCTCCCGGTCTCTGATGCTCACATTTGACTTGCTGACAGTTGAGACACTTGGCTACAAACTCCACTATATCCTTCTTCATCCTTCGCCACCAATAGTGTTGTCTCAGATCCAGGTACATCTTCGCGGTACCCAGAGGCGAACTATGGGCCTCCTCAAGAATCAACTCCCGAAGCCCATCCATGTTGGGCACACAAATACGGCCCTGCATCCTCATCACCCCGTCATGACCTATGGTCACATCCCTGGCATCACCACGTCGGACTCTATCCTGAAGAACCAAAAGGTGGGGATCATCATACTGGCGCTCTTTGATATGGTCATAAAGGGAAGATCGAGCAACCACACAAGCTAATACCCGGCAAGGCTCAGAAAGATTCAATCTCACGAACTGACTGGCTAAAGACTGAATATCTAAGGTTAGAGGCCTCTCAGCTGCATGAAGGTATGCCAAACTCCCCAAACTCTCCGCCCGACGACTCAAGGCGTCGGCCACCACATTGGCCTTCCCCGGGTGGTATAATATAGTGATGTCATAGTCCTTTAGAAACTCCAACCACCTACGTTGGCGCAAATTTAGATTCTTCTGCCTGAATATGTGCTGCAAACTCCGATGATCCATGAATATCTTACAAGGAACACCATATAAATAATGACGCCATATCTTCAGGGCGTGAACAATCGCTGCCAACTCGAGATCATGAACAGGGTAGTTTTTGTCATGAACCTTCAACTGTCTGGACGCGTAGGAAATCACCCTACCGTCCTGAATCAACACCGCTCTCAGTCCAATCCTTGAAGCATCACAATGGACTGTGTAGGACCATGAACCTGTGGGTAATTCTAACACTGGGTTGTAGTCAGGGCTGTCTTGAGCTTCTGAAAGCTATCCTCACACTCTTTAGTCCATATAAAAGATGCACCCTTCTGGGCCAGTCTGGTCACAGGTGCTGAAATGAATGAAAATCCCTCCACAAAACGGCGATAATACCCAGCCAATCCGAGGAAACTGCGGATCTCAGTAGCTGAGAACGGTCTGGGCCAGCTTTGTACCGCAGCCACCTTCTTCGGATCTACCTTGATCCCATCCAAAGACACCACATGGCCTATGAATGCCATAGAATCAAGCCAAAATTCACACTTAGAAAACTTTTTGGCATACAACTTGTTCTCCCTCAATGTCTGAAGCACGATCCTCAAGTGCTGCTCATGGTCCTCCTGGGACCGAGAATATACAAGAATGTCATCAATGAATACAATGAAGAAAGTATCAAGATAAGGCAGAAATATGTTGTGCATCAGGTGCATGAAGGCTGCTGGGGCGTTGGTCAGCCCAATGACATAACAAGGAACTCATAGTGGCTATATCTAGTCCTGAAAGCAGTCTTCGGGATATCCGGTTCCCGAATCTTCAACTGATGATAACCCGAACGCAGATTAATCTTGAAGAACACCCTAGAACCCTGTAATTGGTCAAATAAATCATCAACGCGAGGCAATGGGTACTTGTTCTTCATTGTCACCTTATTCAGCTGCCGGTAGTCAATACACATACGCATCGAGCCATCCTTTTTCTTCACAAATAACACCGGAGCACCCTATGGTGATACATTGGGCCTGATGAATCCCTTTTCAAGCAACTCTTGTAACTGCTCCTTCAACTCAGGAGGAGCCATGCGATTAGGAGGAATGGAAATGGGTTGAATGCCCTGCAACAAGTCAATGCCAAAATCAATGTCTCTATCGGGTGGCATACCCGGAAGATCAGCTGGAAATACATCAGGATAGTCCCTGACAACTGGAACTGACTCAATTGTAGGGGTCTCAGCACTAACATCTCTCACATAAGCCAAATATGCATCACACCCCTTCTCAACCATCCGTTGAGCCTTAAGAAAAGAAATGACTCGGCGGGGAGTATACTCTAAGGAACCTCTCCACTCTAACCTCGGTAATCCTGGCATAGCCAGCATCACGATCTTGCGTGACAATCAAGAATAGCATAGTAGGGAGACAGCCAGTCCATACCCAATATAACATCGAAATCTACCACACTAAGTAGTAATAAATCAGCTCTGGTCTCAAAACCACTGATAGCAATCAAACATGACCGATATACGCGACCCACAACAATAGAATCTCCCACCGGAGTAGAAACATAAATGGGGAAACTCAAAGAATCCCGAGATATCCCCAGATGTGAGGCAAAATAAGAAGACATATACGAATATGTGGAGCCTGGGTCAAATAATACCGATGCATCCCTATGACAAACTGGAACAATACTTGTAATGACTGAATCTGGAGCAATGGCCTCGGACCGGGCCGAAAGAGCATAGTACCTGGCCTGCCCTCCCCCTCTAGGGTGACCTCCACCTCCACCTCGAGCTTCCTGAGGTGGTGGGGTAGCAGCTGGGGATGGAAGAATAGTTGGAGGACCTGGTGGAAGACGTGGGGCCTGATAAGTCTGAGGTGGTGCGCCCCTCCTCGCCCTAGGGAAATATCTGATCATATGAAGAGGGTCACCACACTCAAAGAAACCCCTCGGAGGACGTGGCGGCCACTACTGACTCTAAACTGGCCTGCTGGGCTGGCTAGTGATAGCACCTCGAGCAGGAGGCACCTGAGATACTGGTGGTGCATAATAAGGCTCCCGAGGTCTAGGAGGAGCTGGAATACCGCTGGCTGCTGGGAGAGCTGAATGAATGGGGCGACTCACAAAACCCCTACCATAGCGTGCTGCCGGTACACGGGCTCCTGAAAAATTACCAGTCTCTCGAGGCCTCTTGGCCTCTCTCTCCTCCCTGTCCCGGGATAACATAGTCTCAATCCTATGGGCAATACTCACGGCCTGCTGGTAAGTAATATCGGTTTCCATCTCTCAGGCCATGGTGGTCTGAATACTGGGATGGAGTCCCTCAATAAAGCGTCGAACCCTCTCTCTGACAGTGACAACCAAAGCTGGTGCATGGCAAGCCAAATCGTTGTAACGGACTGCATACTCTGACACAGTCATGGTACCCTGGCGTAGCTGCTCAAACTCCACACGCCAAGCATCCCTGAAGCTCTGAGGGACAAACTCAAGTAAGAACATCTTGGAGAACTGAGCCCAAGTAAGTGAAGCTGCCTCGTCCGGGCTACAAATCTCAAAAGCACGCCACCACTGATAAGCTGCTCCCCTCAGCTGGAAAGTAGTGAAAGAAACCCCACTCGTCTCCACAATACCCATAGTGCGGAGAATGCGATGACACCCCTCGAGAAAACCCAGGGTGTTATCCGAAGCTAGTCTGCTGAACTCAGGTGGGTGGTACTTCTTGTACCTCTCAAGTCGGAGCTGCTCTGCCTCAGAAACAACTATCCTAGTCTCATGCTGAGCTGGAGATGCTGGGGGCATATGAATATACTCTGGAACCTGCCCAATATGAACCCTCTGCTCAGGAGTACAGACTGCGGGAGTCTGTGTCCCTCCCTCGGCCTGGGATATAGCTGGAGCTATCGGGAGTAGTCCCGCCTGAGACAGAGTACTGAATGCGCTCAAGAACTGGGCCAATGTCTCCTGGAGGTCTGGAGTAACAGTAGGGACCTACTATGCCCCTCCAGTTAGAGCTGCTGGGGGCTCCTCCGCCTCTTCTCTTACCGGTGCTCGGGCTGCACCGCGTGCTCGTCCTCTGCCCCGGCCCCTGCCTCTGGTGGCTCTGGTGCCTGGTCATCAGTACGCCCGGTACGGGTACGAACCATCTGCAAGCAAGAGTAGAATAGAGTTTAAGAATTTGATGACAATAACTAGCACGATAAGGAATTCCAAAGAATTTGATTGTTCTTAACAGTTACAGAGCCTCTCGAAGATAGATACGAACGTCTCCGCACCGATCCGCGAGACTCTAATAAACCGGCTTGTGACTTGTGACTCCTATGAACCTAGACGCTCTGGTACCAACTTGTCATGACCCGTTTTGCCCTCCGAAAGGTATCGTGACGGCACCTAGTCTTTATGACTAGGTAAGCCTAAAATTTGTGGAAAATAATAGAATCAATAAAATAAAGACAGAAAAGAACTCAAGTAGATATAACATAGCTGCTCAGCATGTACATTTTTACTTCCCAAAAGCCGGAATATCACGATAGTCACAAGATCTGTACTAAATGTAGCTCTATACAATGAAATAGTGGGAAAATACATAATTCCTCTATGCCTATACTAGAGTAGAAGGGGACTCGTGGGATTCTGTGGACGCGGCAGAATTACCTCGCGGTCTCCTGGCAGCTGCTAGAACGACTCCTAGCCACGATACTGGGTGCTGGTACCTGGATCTGCACATGGGGAAAACATGCGCAGGAAAGTGCGTGAGTACTCCACATTCGATACACCGTAAATGCCAAGCCTAACCCCAGTCAAGTAGTGACGAGGTCGGGTTGAGGCTCTACTGAGTTTTTAAAACAAGTCAATATAAAATTTAAAACAGTGAAATATAGATAAGCAATGATAAACAAGATTAATGAAAACTGGAAGAATTTATAACAGACAGAGAGCCCTCGGCTCAGCACAACATATATCTCAACAGTAAATGTGCAATGCAGTATAAGGAAAAAGCTCCCGGATCCCAGTCCGTAGTCCCAATTTAAATATGCTATGCAGTATAGGGGAAAGCTTCCAGATCTCCGTCCGTAGTCCCAATTTAAATATGCATTTCAGTACAGGGGAAATCTCCCGGATCTCGGTCCGTAGTCCCAATTTAAATATGAAATGCAGTACAAGGGGAAAGCTCCCGGATGTCCGTCCGTAGTCCCAATTCAAAAATGCAAAGCAGAAGTATGTCGGATACGGCTTAATTAAACAGTCCAGGAAAACAACAGGCAAGAATAGAGTAAAGCTACCTAAGCATGGCGCAACTAGTAGCAAATAAGAGGAAGTCAAGTAAGGACAGGTAGGCATGCTTACTCTTAAGCTAACTATTCAGTTAAGACAGGAAACAGTAATATAGGAGTGAAAATGAGTGATTTCGTGGAAGTAAAAATGGAATTTTAGCAACAATGACCTGTGTACGCACTCGTCACCTCACATACACCGCGTCCACGTAACAAAATCAGTATAAAAATGCCTAAGAGGAAGTCCCCAACACAGAATTAGGCAAGCCACTTACCTTGACTGCGCTAATCAACTCAATACCACGCTCTTGCCATGAGGATCTGACTCCGGGTGACCCAACTCTATTCAAGTCGATTGTATAATGTAAATATCACTTCAAGAGAACAAAATAGCTAATTATTTCTAAGCTAATACGAGAAATTAGGAAATTCGCCCAAAAAGTCCCCCGGGCCCACGTCTCGAAATCGGGTAAAATTTATATTTCCCGAACACCCATTCTCTTATGAACCCACTCGAACAAGAATCAACCAAATCCGACGTCTAAATCTCCCTAAATCCTCGAATTTCTACTTGGGGAAGTTTCATCCCAATTTCAAGGTTTTTCTTCCAATTTCATTGATTAGATTAAGGAAATTGATAGAGATTATTGATATACAAATGGATTAAGGTTAGAAAATGTTACCTATGATTCTCCTCTTCAAATCCCACTGAAAATCGCCAAGTCCCGAGCTCACAATCGATTTTGGAGTTATGAAATTTCAAACCATCGGATTTTGATATAACCAGCCCAGGTATTTCGCACCTGCGATACTGGGATCGCACCTGCTGTACCGCACCTGCGGAAACACAATCGCAGGTGCGGAAACTCATTAAAAGACCTGGGGTCGCACCTACGATGGCTGGGTCGCGGGTGCGGCTCTGCACCTGCGGATACTCTTCCGCGCCTGCGAGTCGGGCCAGCCTAAGCTACGTCTGCACTTGCGTGCACTCCTTCGCACCCGCGTGTCCGCACCTGCGGAAATACCATCGCAGGTGTGAGACACCAGAACCAGAATGGTTCAGCTGCTCTCAAAGTCCCAAATTCACCTGTTGGGCATCCGAAACAACTCCGAGGCCCCCGGGACCTCAACCAAACCTACCAACTGACCCTAATACCTTGTTCAAACTTGGTCGAGCCTTAAAAACACATCTCATAACATCAAAATCATCAATTATGCCTAGATTCAAGCCTAAGAACTTATGAAATTTCTAGAATTCACATCTGCCGAAACACGTCAAAACTCATCCAAATGACCTCAAATTTTGCACACAGGTCACAAATGGCATTACGGACCTGCTATCGCTTTCGGAATTCCATTCCGAGTTCGATATCAAAATTTCACCTATCGGCCGAAATCGCTGAAATTTCTAACTTTCGCCAATTCAAGCCTAAATCTACAACCGACCTCGAAAACACATTTCGAACACGCTGCTAACCCCGAAATCACCCAACGGAGCTAACGGAGTCGACGAAATTCCATTCCGGATCCGTCTTCAGACAGCTCTAGCTACGACCAGATTTCTAAAGCTAAATTCCACATTTATGGACTATGTGTCCAAAATCACCCGAATTTCATCACTCAACGCTCCGACAAGTTCCAATAACATAAATAGACATGAGAGAAGCGGTTAATAGGGGATGCGGGACGCTAATTCTCAAAACAACCGGTCGGGTCGTTACATTAATATTTACACAACACCCATGTATAACACAGGGTATTTTCGTCCCGGCGGCTAAAAGATTATTAAGCAATGGCTAAAAAGTAAATACATTTTAAACAATAGTTAAAGAGTAAAAACATCTCTAAATAGTGATTAACTGTGCAGTTCCCCGAAAAATGCTAGATAATCCTATTTTATTTTATCACGTACAAGTAACAAACGAAAAACGAAAGGGAGAATTAAGTATTACTTACCTTCCACTGAGACTTCGTCTTGAACACATACCTTCTTCCCTTGTGGATTTAAATGACACAAACCTCTATTTTTTTTTTTAATATTGTGTATTCTACAAATAGACAGATTTTCCATTATGCTCTAAATTAATTCATACTTTTGTGTATAGAAAATTTTTAGTTTTATATTTTATCATATATCATAAATCTAATTCTGTCATTCCCGTTAAACTTCTTTAAATAAAAGGAAAAGTATAGTATACAAGTGGCACATAATTATTGCCATGAATCATGCCTTTCAATATTTTAGGTTGTTGCTGCTGACCGTGACAAGCAATGTCTTAAACGAAATGGACAGCTTTTGTATTCATTACTAAATTTCGTCGAACAGTACAAGCCTCACCAATAGTATGAAACGTAAGAAACAATCGCGAATCATGATTTACTTGGCACAATTGTTATGAATTAACATTTCTTCACCCAATTGAGATTACAGAAAGAAAACACAAAAAAGGAGATTGGGGTCAGTCATGATGACATTCTGAAACAGAGACCCTAATAATGATACTGTTGAATGAAGTGGGGTAATTAGTGCTTCAACCAATGTAGTACATTGGATCGGGCAATTTGAAAGTGCGGTCACCAACAAAATCACCAAGCAAATCACTCCACTGGTCTCCTATGTTGCCAACAATTCTGTATCCAGCTTTCACCAATTCTGCCCTTTTCCCTGACTTGTACATTACTGATGATCCTGTATCATTTACTCCCCTGCACTCAAATATTCATAATCATATTAGTAACAACTAGTATATGCCTAAAATACTCAATTTTAGACAGTTAA
Organism: Nicotiana paniculata; assembly: GCA_005239505.1. Lineage (NCBI taxonomy): Eukaryota > Viridiplantae > Streptophyta > Magnoliopsida > Solanales > Solanaceae > Nicotiana > Nicotiana paniculata. The sequence goes on along the minus strand of ML303467.1, from coordinate 44,499 downwards.
TTAATATTCTTACTTCAAGATAAGCTTCACCCACGAATGATAGCCAACTCTTTTTAGGTTAGCAATCCTGACTTGTCTGAATTCTTCCTTTGTTCCAGTGATAAACACTGGTTTAATACCCATAGCCAACAACGCTCTATACAGAAACAGAGCACCTGGTACTGCTGGTGCTTTTCCTTCTCTCGTCCACTCATCAAATTTCGTCCCGTTGAATTTTGTTGCCCTGATAACAATTAAATGTACACTTTATTAGTCAAGAATTTGAGTTTTATATGGCTACTTCAATAGAGACGATACACGGTTCAGAACATAGTATTTTTTGAAATTTTAGTAATTTTTTTTCACACACGGCAGTAAACAAAAGTTGTACTATTTACTAAAACTTACCCAAAGGCGACATCAGAACGAGCATAATAAGGAAGGTTAGAGAGAGTGGTTTCATCAATATCAAAGACCCAAACATCCTTGCCGTCTTTGGCAATTTTGAGTGTTTTGGCATATTGAATAGCCGCGACGACCACAGCGTTGCAGTCGTCGCGGTACTGCTTGCCAAGCATGTAGTGCCCCACGTAGCTTTCGCATTGAAGGGGCACTAATTTCCAGCTTTGGATGTTGTTGGTTTCAACTGCCAGACGCCAGCTCAGGCAGTTGATTTGAGGAACGTGGCGGCCGGCGGAACCAGCTGCCGGCCGCAGAGGATGGATTTGGTTGGGAATAGACTCTGCGTGGGACGCTTTGGCAGCTACCACTGCCATGGAAATAAGGAGGATGAAGAAGAAAAATGGCCTCATGTTTTTGGTTTGTTTGTTACTCTAATTAGAAAGTAGGAGGTACTAATATGGTTGTGTGATTGGCCCTTTATATAAAGTTTGAACTGACCTTTCATATCATGACAAGTTAGTGAATTACATTTCTAGCATTTCTTCCGCGTGCTATATCTCAATATTTTTACTCTTTTCATTTTTGGTTTCCTAGTATATTTATTGTGACCGGCATTTCAGAATAAGGGGTCGATTTGACATATATATTAGTTATGTGAGGATTATAATATAGAAATTATTTATATGGGATTAATATCAAGTGATCTTTATGCGATAATTAATAATAAAAATTATTATATATTTAATCTCACAATACTAATATATGTATTTCAATTTATATTTTATTTCGTACAAAATAATATGTGTTATTTGATACCATCCACCAAATATTACATTAGTTATGCGATAATTTTCTTTTCTTTTCTTATGAGACCGTTTTACAGAGAGGTGGTTATATCGGCTATGTTGTATGGGGTTAAGTGGTTGCCAGTGACAAATTAACATATCCAGAAAATGAAAGTAGTCGAAATGAGGTTGTTGAAATGGATGTGCGGGCATACTAAACTAGATAAGATAAGGAATGAAGATATTCGGAAGAGGATGGGCGTTGCTCCCGTGGACGACAACATGCGGGAAACGAGGCTTAGGTAATTCGGGCACGTGCGGAGGAGAACCATAGATGTCCCGATTAGGAGGTGTCAGCGATTGGCTTTGGCAGGTACGAGAAAAGGTAGAGGGCGGCCTAAGAAGTATTGGGGCGAGGTGATCAGGCAGTACATGGCGCGACTTCAGATTTTCAAGGACATGGATCTTAATAGGAACGTGTGGAAGTCGAGCATTAGGGTTGTAGGCTAGGGCGCAGTCGAGAGTTTTTCCCTCTTTGTACCGGGTAGTCTGATAGAGTTTTGTCTAGGTCTATTAGCGTTCTATGTTGTGTTCACATTATTTTGTTGACTTGCATAGTTTTGTGTTATTGCCCTTTCACTTATTTGTTGTCTCTTATGATGTTATTATCTTTTTGGCTTCTGTTGTTGTTACATGCCTTTTTTTTGTTTCTTTTCTGATATTATTGTCTTTTCTGTTAAGTTGAGGATCTCTCGAAAACAACCTCCCTACCCTTCCGGAGTAGGGGTAAGGTACGTATACACTCTGATTTCCTCAGACACCATTAGTGGGAGTTGTTGTTGTTGTTTCTTATGAGACTAATCAAACAGTATTATCTTGCGAAATTTTAAACCACCAATCGAACAACCCCTTAATGAGAAGTTCATTATATGAGCTAGAGTCAAAACATCCAAATTTTAATATGAAATGATGCATAATCTTTTTTTTTTTTTTACAGTAACATTTACATACTTAAGAGCTAGCAAGAGTACTTGAAAATATATTAAATTCTTGACGTTCAAGTACAAAATTTTGCAGTATTTTATGTGAATTCACGTGAGGCGTATAGTCAAACAGAGTAAAGACTGGCTCATTTTCCGTATTTTATCTGTCACTATTTACGTCTTTTTATAAAAGGTAGGTAAAAGGCAAGGTCATTTTCTTCTTCTTTTTCCTCTTTATCTTTACTTTTCCTGTAAAAAGGTCATGAAAAAGGGATCTGGATTAGCTATGATAATCACCGTCTCCCCACTCTCGCTAAGCTGCTTTTGATTAGCAATGGGAAGTTGCTATATATAGCCTTTAGGATCGGAGAGAAAGCTAATTAATTTTGTCAACTTAAATTTTGACTAATAAAGTAAAACGGAAGAGTATTTATAAAAGATAAAGGAAAAATCCTTTTGGCCATATTGACCCAAGTGAGGTCATTAAGATAAAAAGGATCAAAACGGCCAGTTATTAATGGAATTTCTTGTCGGCCGACTCCTGACGTATACGAAGGAGTGCGGTTTGTTCGAGAAATTCCTACCTCTCTATCTATCTCTAAGATGTTTGGATTTTTCAAAACTCCATGGACATGCAGAAGGGAAATGCTATCCCCACTCGGACAAAGACAGAACTTCCCAAATTAAGGTATCGGGCGTATCTTTATATCGATAATGCCCTTTTAGTTAGGTTTGAATATTTTTCTCCCACCTATTTAGTAGTTGTATTTCCAATACATGGAAGATCTCAAAGGTTGCAAACCCTATTTCCTATAAACCTTTTTTAATTTTTTTTTACGTATTTCCATCCTTTTTCTTTTTGTAGTATACACCCATATATTTCGAAATTATTCATCTATATACATGTATTTGATTGTTCATTTCATATATTTTTAGTATTTGATTGTGTATTTCGTATATTTTTTAGTATAATAAGGTCTTCAAAGTCCTACTATTTAAACAAACCTAGATAGCCGAAACCCTATTTAAACAAACCCTAGATGGCCGAAAACATACTTAAACAAACATTTATTTAAACTTCTATGTTCTTCTAAGTGTGACTTAATAGATTAAAGAATCAATAATGGTGTATTCGAAGAAGAATAGTGCTTCAAAAGTATATGTTGTATTTTCTGGTAAAAGGCCAGGAATATACTACTCATGGAGTAATAGAATGTTCTCTTATGGTTATCGGGGTTAAGCGTAGCATCTTCTAGTCTTTCAAGTCTCACGATGCGGCCATATCGGTGTTCGATGAATTTGAAAAATCTGCTTAAGATAAACAAAAACTCAAATATATGGTTTTTGTTATTTTTTGTGGTAAGAAGCCGAAAATATACAAATATTGATCTGAGTGTGTTAATATGCTTGTTGGAGTCGAGGGTAGCTGCTTTCAAGTTTTCCAATGTTATGATGAAGCCTTGGAAGCCTTCAACGAATTTCATAAAACAAGTTGTTCACAGGAAGAGTCATCTTCAAGCTCGACCGTTGAAGAAAGTAAAGAAGTGGTAACAAATGAAAGTGCAGCAAGCGTACTTTCATCTGCTATGTTAGCGGGCATATTTTGTTGCGTTGAAGTTGTCAGAAAATGTTGGAAACTAATTATATCAATTTTAGTTCTTATTTTATCTTGTGTTAGAAAAGTATTTGTTATTTCTCTTTGGTGTGCAAGAGTCGAGGATTTTGTTGTTCATTTTGAATATCAAGTATTTTATGAAGTTGATCATGATTATTTCATGTTTACTTTCTTCATTATCTATGAAGTTCGAATTTTATGACTTCTTTAGCATTTCGATCATGTTTCATGCAAAATATTCCAAGGAAATAATCTGCATTTTGTACATTAATTTTGTATTAATCTGCATTCCTAAATTATTTTTGTTTATTTCATTTTTTTTTTGGTGAAAAGAAAATTTTTATTGATCACCAACAACTATGTTATTGATTCCCTTCTATTCATCCTTACTCCCTAAACAGTCCTACTTGACCAACTATACTACCCCATATCAATTGTGATACTCTATTCACAGTAAGCTTTACATCCATACTCTTTGATTTTCTGTTTAGTTCATAGTGTGAATCTTGAATTTTTGTTTAATTTATTGCTGATTTAGTTCATTTTGTGATGGTTGCTTTTGAGTTTCATCTCTAGCAAAACTTACGTTCAAGTGAGGTTAAATGTGTGAGAAAGATTCATTTCTCTTTTGGTATTGCTAAAACGGATAAAAATGCAACCAAGGATCTACATGGCACTATTCGAGTTCATGATTTCAGTAATTAATTTCTTTGAAGCGTGTTTCATTTTTTTATTCTAGCTATTCTTCCTTGAGTAAGGAATCGTTATTTATTCTAGCTATTCTTCCTTGAGTAAGTAATCGTTATCTTCATATATGATTTGAGTAAGGAATCATTTTGTTTTCTTCATAATAGATAGGAAAAATAACCATATTTATACATAAAAACGCGTATTACTTTTGGATCGATAATATTTGGAACCAGAGGATAAATGAAGCAACAATATTTTAAAACATGTATCAAAAAAACCAAAAGTAAAGGAAGCAGTGGGTAAAGAAATACGAAATAAGCATTTTTATTGATTGCTTGATAATCTTTAACTTATTCCAAATAATATTTTGAAGATAATTCATTTTAGCATACCATGCTACAAACATGGATGTATAACAAAACGACTTAAAATATCAATCTTTCACTCTACTTTGCCTTTTGATTGACAAAATTTGATACCTTAGAGGCGGCTTCGATGTCACTGCTTATAACGGTAACAGGATCAACTGCTCCAATTTCATCTCTATCGAATTCTAATATCAGAATAGCAGATATAGTCATGATTCAATAGGCCAGGTCCACTTGTTTTTTCTTTTGTTGATTTCTAACCTTTCGAATGGATTTGGTTGGTATAATGGAAAATAGGAACATTCGGTGATTCAAGAAATGACTTTTTATTATTCAGAAATTCATAATAATGAAAATTGACTAAACACTTTATGGAAAATCATTAGGTAATGTTAGATACATTTGACTCGATTGGTGAAATAGTATCTCTCCCCCAAAAAGCATATTTTTTTTACCGATGCACAAAGAAAATATTTTGTTGCGAATAGAGCATCCTTATCTTCATTTTGGTCAGCGAGGAGTTCCTCCAACATGTCATAACAACAGGTAAGAGGGTTGGAATCAAGTAGAAGCCTTTTCACGTAGTCGGAACCAATTTCACGCGTCATCCTAAGCAACAACAAGTTCGCCTCAGTCTTCATCTTTTTCAACTGGTTTCTTACGTCTTGGTACATGATGTTGGGGTTAACCGGAGAACCATGAAGAGGTTCATCAATTGTTTTCTTCATTGGAGTTCTATCCATTGTTATTTTCACATTCTTCGTAAAATAGGTAGATGATTTGAAAAGGGAGATTAAAAATGTAATGTTTCTTCTATTTATAGTATGAATTATGATTTGAATTTAGTTAGGGTTAGGATTAAAGTTAGGGTTTCAATGAATCTTTTACACTCCTCAAAGAAGTCTTTACATATTCCAATGCATCCATTTCGTTTATCCAAAATTCTATCCATGAACTCTTGATCCAACCAATAGTGAGAATATCTGATTTGAGAATATTGAACGCTTAATTTCTTTTCAATATTAACGGTATTTTTTCCAGTAAATATTTTGTCTCTCATAATTTAACCACTGAAATAGTTCTAGTTAGCCTAAAGAATCCGAGAGGTGAGCAACTATCTGATTTTGTTTGCAGTCAGTTGAATTGTATTTATCTGGTTTAGTTACCAATTATAATCGTAACTATAATTTTTGAATCCCATGTAATAACTATTTACATGCAACCATTTAACTTCTCAATGAAGCATTTATGCTTCTCAACCGTTTTAGTAGTGTGTAGGTAGAATTAAGTTTCCTTCATTTAAGTCTTCATCTTGAAGAATTTATATAGTCTTGTTTGATGTATGAATCTTTCAGGAGCACTTCAACTGTTTAATTCTTCTCTTTGTCGTTATCATCAGAAGAGGAGTCGGATGGGGATCATTTGGTAGCGCTGGAAGAAGGGTCCATGATTGGTTTCTAGGGCTTGTGTAAGAGTGAGGGTATTAAAATCTTCATCTTGAAAAATTTATATAGTCTTGTTTGATGTATGAATCTTTCAGGAGCACTTCAACTGTTTAATTCTTCTCTTTGTCGTTATCATCAGAAGAGGAGTCGGATGGAGATCGTTTGGTAGCGCTGGAAGAAGGGTCCATGATTGGTTTCTAGGGCTTGTGTAAGAGTGAGGGTATTAAACGTTGTGTGTGTGAATGTGCTTGTGTGTGTGTATATATACACACACACACGACCAATCTAACAAACTTTTGACCATAAAATTTAGTAAAATATAGATTTGGAACCTAATTAAAATCTATATTTTGCATATTAGTTCATTTGTGATGTTAATTTTGACACCAATAGTTATATTTGGAATATAATTAGCAATTTAATTATGAAATATAAATAATAAGTAGATATTGATAATAGTTAATTAAATTGTTGTGCTTTATAATTGCATTGAACGTCTGTATATATAGTAGCCAATATATAATTTCATTCACTTAGGTCATACGTATCGGCCACTAATTATTGATAACGACCATATAATTCTATTTACTATGGTTCCACTAGTTAATTACATTGTTTCTCTTTATATATAGTTACATTGAACGTTTATATATATAGTAGCCAATATATAATTTCATTCATTAAGGTCATACGTATATTGATAGCGACCATATAATTCGGTTTACTATGGTTCCACTATTTAACTACATTGTTGTTCTTTATATATACATTGAACGTCTATATATATAGTAGCCAATATATAATTTCATTCATTAAGGCACACATATATTGATAGCGACCATATAATTCTGTTTACTATGGTTCCACTAGTTAATTACATTGTTATTTTTTATATATAGTTACATTGAACGTCTATATATATATATATATATATATATATATTATCCAATATATAATTTCATTCATTAAGGTCATACATATCGGCCACTAATTATTGATAACGACTATATATCTGTTTACTATGGTTCCACTAGTTAATTACATTGTTGCTTTTTAAATATAGTTACACTGAACGTCTATATATATAGTAGCCAATATATAATTTCATTCATTAAGGTCATACATATATTGATAGCGATCACAAAATTCCGTTTACTATGGTTCCACTAGTTAATTACATTGTTGCTCTTTATATATAGTTACATTGAACGTCTATATATATAATAGCCAATATATAATTTCATTCATTAAGGTAATACATATATTGATAGCGATCACAAAATTTCGTTTACTATGGTTCCACTAGTTAATTACATTGGTTCTCTTTATATATAGTTACATTGAACGTCTATATATATAGTAGCCAATATATAATTTCATTCATTAAGGTCATACGTATCGGTCACTAATTATTGATAGCGACCATATAATTCTGTTTATTATGGTTCCACTAGTTAATTACATTGTTGCTCTTTATATATAGTTACATTGAACGTCTATATATATAGTAGCCAATATATAATTTCATTCATTAAGGTCATACGTATCGGCCACTAATTATTAATAGCGACCATATAATTCCGTTTACTATGGTTCCACTAGTTAACTACATTGTTGATTTTTATACATAGTTACATTAAACGTCTATATATATAGTAGCCAATATATAATTTCATTCATTAAGGTCATACTTATATTGATAGCGATTATAAATATCCGTTTACTATGGTTCCACTAGGTAATTATATTGTTGCTCTTTATATATAGTTTCATTGAACGTCTTTATATATAGTAGCCAATATATAATTTCATTCATTAATGTCATATGTATATTGATAGCGATCGTATAATTCCGTTTCCAATGATTCCACTAGTTAATTATATCGTTGCTCTTTATATATAGTTACATTGAACGTCTATACATATATATATATATATATATATATATATATATATATATATATATAGTAGCCAATATATAATTTCATTCAGATCGGCCACTAATTATTAATAGCAACCATATAATTCCGTTTACTATGGCTCCACTAGTTAATTACATTGTTGATAGCGACCATATAATTCAGTGCAAGCAAGTGCCTACTATTTGACCCAAAATTTAGATTTGGGTTTAGACAGTTATATTTAATAAAATAGAGTCAATCTTAGCTAATATTAATGTCTAAAAAATGTATTAACTAATTTTGTTGATAACACTAGCAATATTTAATGATCCAAAAAGGAAGGGGATGATACTAAATAAAAATAAATAGCAATGAATGACATTTAAGTAAATAAAAACACGCGAGTCACCCAAAAATGGTGAGATCCGTGGATAACATATGTCTAAAAAACCTAATATTACAGATCCAGTTTTATCTAAAACTAGCCGTTATTATTCCTTTTTAAGAGGAGTGCTTGTCCTCGGCCTCGACCTGTGATGACTCCTCGACCAAATCCTTCGTCTCCCGCTAGATCACTTCGATCTTGAATTCGCCTTTTGCTGAAGTCATACTGAGGACACGTGGAAGCTCTCGAAGGCCCTCTTCATGCTGATATGATCTAATCATAACTAAGTTAATTTTTGGCCTATACACTTACCACGTTGAAACTATGTTTACAAATAAAAAGTTTATATACGCAATTTTTTTAACACCCTAAGTAAGAGATCGCTAACTTTCAAATTTATCTAAGACATAATACTGGACAACCATTTATGATTTACGTTTTCAATTTTACTGCTAGGAACAGCCCCTTGTCCGCCATATTTTGGCTTGGACGTACCAAATACCTACTCCATTCTCTTTATTTCACATATCTCAATTATTGCAGATAATAAAAAAAATACAACGAGCACAATATCCTTGAGTTCTGCTTTTCCATTTTATTTTATCATCTAATAGAAACAAAGTTAGAGACAAAGAATCGTTAAAAGATTTTTGCACGTTTATTAAGAAACTTTTTTGTCAAAATATTAATTCATATTCTTATTGACTAGATTATACTTTATCTCCTCAATTGCTCAAATATCTCCTCAAACAATATGTGAAAACTGATAAGAATTTTTTAAAAAGTTGTAAATATAAAAACAATTAAGGCCTTGTCGTTTTCAAGAATTATTTTTAATAAAATTTATTTGCCTAAATGGATGGCCAATCAATGCGTCGCTCGCCACACCAACCCCAATAATCAGTATTCCTTATTTTTGCAGTATCTTATGCGAATTCACGTGAGGCGTATGGTCAAACAGAGTAAAGACTGGCTCATTTTCTGTATTTTATCTGTCATCACTATTTACATCTTTTTATAAAAGGTAGGTAAAAGACAAGGTCATTTTCTTTTTCTTTTTTTCCTCTTTACTTTTCCTGTAAAAAAAAAACAAGAAGGGATTTTGTATTCATTGTTTTGATACAAGTATCAATGCAAGGAAGTGTTTACCTAAAGATTCTTATTTTACTATATTATTAATTATCACATTATTTGAAAACTGATATGATTATTTGAAAAGGTCTTTTTCGTTTCCAAGAATTATTTTGAATCAAATTTATTTGTCTAAAGCGATGGCCAATGGATCGCTTCGCCACACCAACCACACTGATCAATTATTATCCTTGGAGAATATGATATATACAGTAATCATTCTTGTCGCGAGGACCAAGTTATCTTTCCCTTTTCGGTATTTTCTACATTATTTAAATTTGTTACGGTAAAGGTTCACAATAAGTGAGCATCTTAAAAAAAATGTATTCACTTGGTCAATCATAATTAATTATTATCTTGACACATTGTAATATATAAATAAAAATAAATTTTTATAAAATAAATTAATTCTTTTTTAATTTTATAAATAAACTCTTATTTTAAATAAAAATAAAAAAATACTTATCGTGAATGGAAAAGAATAATAATAGCAATTCTCCTAAGCTATAATGTATTTTATCTCAAAAGTGAGTTACAATAAAGTAAGAACCATGCAAGTCGCATGTCTCTGCTTTTGCGCTACACAAATAGAAAATAGAAAGTTGTATCCCCATTCACGTGAGCTCAGTGCCTATTGCTAATATACTTCAGCTTTATGCTTTTTGATAAGAGACTACATGCTGTTAAAATCTAGCCCATTCTCGCATATCAAACTAATATAATATTTTTTGTTTTTTATACTTTTTGGTTTATCAGTTTACTAATTTTATTAGTCAATTTGAGGACGATTTAACTCGAAGGTTGTATTATATTTTAATACTGATTTACTTTATTTTACTGTCAATTTCTATTATTAATTATCACATTTATCAATTGGTACTAGGTGAAATCACGTGTCCTTAAAATCACTTATAAGTTTAATTATTATCCGATTTTAAGAATAAATAGAGGCAAAGTGAATTTAAAACTTACTAGTTCAAAATCTTTTAAATTACTGTATTTTAAATTAATAATTTATTCGTATTCAATAATTTTTTAAAATAAATATAAAATTTGAATTAAAATTATTAGATTAACAGAATGTGTAATCCTTATTCTAGCTCTGCCTCTGCCTTACGTTGCCCAATATGAAGTCCGATCGATGACCAAATTAAGCTGATGTAAACTTTTTTACAGTTCACAAGCGTTTGAAAGAGAAAGAGATGATAATCCAAAAATTAAAACAGCATGCTCCATTTACATGGCTAAAGACAAAAGAAACGCCAATCAATATTTTCATACGGTACTACATAGTTTATTCTCCAAGGAGGCAAACATTTTCTGCAATCAAAGTGCTAAACTGGTTTAATTATAAAGTCAGATATTTTTATAACAACGTTCTCATATAATAACACTTCACTATAAAAGTAATGTTATGAAACAATAAAGAACAAAAATAATATTACAGAGAAAGAGAGAGAGGAAATTCTTATTAAATTTTGGGATGATTTACAATGGGGTAAGACTCCTCTATTTATAGGGAAAAAATGACTTAGCCACAAAGTAGAACTCTCTAAAAGATAGACATTCACTCTAAATAGAGTTCTATTTATAACAAGTAAGATCTTTTTGAAATCAATTTTCATGTTATGTTATAATATGTGTTCTCTATAACAGTCTTTACTATAAGATCCATAAATATTCGAAATAAATAAAACTGTTATAAAGAAGTTTTACTGTAATGAAACGATAGAGTTGCAATATAATTATTGGCAACAACCACCACGCATCAATGATACTTAGAGATAGCTAGCAAACGAGTCCAGAACCCAATTGTAGTTAAATTGGACAAAGAGAACAAACACAAGTCAAAAAAAAAAAGAGTATCGAAATATGTATAGCGCCACATAGTATGGCGTTATATACTCTTTTTCTGACAGACGGGTATAACGCCAGTATATCCGGCGCTATACACTAAAAGCAATACAAGGTTGTTTGGCCCATTGGTTGAAAGGTAAATGTGAAGTGGGTTTTGTCCTTAAGGACAAAGTTCAAACCCCTACCCCAACATTTTTATATTTTCTTATTTCTTTTTCATTATTTGGTTTAAGTGTTTAGATATAAATACTTTAATAGAGAAGCCATTTATTATTTCTTTAAAAAATAACCAATATTTTTAATAGTTGTTATTTTGTGTTATAAGTAAAACAAAATTACTTTTTTTTATTATTTTCAAATTAGAATTATAAGTTTTAACCCGGGTATAATGACGTTATACCCGTATGTCAGAAAAAAAGTATATAACGCCATACTATGTGGCGCTATATATTAACGGCACAATTACCGTTAATGTATATTGTATAGTACCACATAATATAGCGTTATACGTATTTTGATACTTTTTTTTTTTTTGACTTATTTTCATTCTCTTTATCCAATTTAGTCATAATTGGGTTCGAACTCCTAGCAAACAAGTCGTGGAAAGTGACAGATGCATAAACATATATGGCAATTCTTTTAGCAAGCAACCCAAGAGAATTCCTACTCATAAAAGGACAACTTTTCCTTGACCCTTTCAAGTGGTGAAAGAAAAAATTCCCCTTAAAAAGGGTAACTTTAGGGCCATTTCATAAGAGGAGTTAAGTTGTTATCCCGCTATAAAATTTGGGACGACTATCTTGTATTTGGTCGACGGTATTAACTAAAACCAGTATAATTTCATATCACAATCATAAAAAAGTTTGAGTCAAGTTCTATATTGAATTCCACTCCGAGAGAATTTGTTTCCTTGGTTCTAGTTTTTTTTCTTTTTTAATTTCCAACGCCTCATCGTGTGTAAACTTCTGTTATTGAAGACCTCGCAAATAGTGTGGAGCATAAGCAACAAATGCGAAACGGGAATTACTAAGCACAATCGTTATGAATATTTAAGAATTGTGCATTTCAAGAATCAAATCGAAATAGAAGTCTTAGTTAAAATACAGATAAAAATTGCTCTCAATTTCGAATAGTAGGAGATATATTTAACCCTAATGAACACAATTACTTGTTTTTTGCTTTCTCCTTTTTCTTTTCAAATAAATACGAAAGTAAGAATCAACGGTAATGTCGCTATTGCTTGCAACACCAACAACACTAATCAAATCCAAATATCAAATAGAATATTGCCTGGTCCATCAATTATTCTTGTCCACATTATTCTTGTCTCTTTTTTTTTTTTTGAACTTGTCACTTGTCCACATCATTATTCTAATTTTCAAATAAAAGAACTATTCTTAGTAGTAGGAGTGGTGGCAAAATAGCAAAAAAAGAAGAAGTTATCCATCCATATTTTCTATTAAAAAATGAATTATTTAAAAACGGATCAAATATAGATAAAAATCATATTATCCATTTAAAAAATAGATAATTATTGGGTTTAACTTTTATATTTGTAAAGACTCAAATTGAGGGTTTCTCAAGTTTGAGAACTAAAAATTCTCCCAAAAGTAATCATATTTAAGAAGCCTTGAATAATCGATTAACCTAATTTTTATTTATATTAAATATGAGTCGGATTGAGTGATTTATTCGTTTTTGTATTACTCATTTTTAACACGTCCCGTATCCGATCTGTCCCGATCATTTATCACCGTTAAGCTGGATACACGAGTAAATTTAAAGTGGTGTCCGTTAACACGTGATTAATATGATTGACCTCACCGCCTAATGCTATGTTGTAGTTTTTGTACTTTTGACCAGCGATTCATAGCATGCTCTCTTACTGACAATGCAAAAGGAGAGACAGCAGTAATGGACTAACCACTCCTCCAGCGATCGGATTTTGTCTGTGAACTCTTGCTCGTGTATCGGTGTACACCGGGCCCAATAATAATAGACAAATATTTTAATCTATAAGTTTAAAAAGAAAAATTTAATTTCGTGCATATTCAAATATCGTCATTATAAAATAGAGTATTATATACTTAGAATATTATATAGTATCAGTGTCGGCCTCATGATGAAACAAGTAAAGCTTTCTCTTTAAGCCTCAAATTTAAGAGACCCATTTTTCAGCAAAACAAAAAAGGTCTTTTTAATATATATATATATATATATATATATATATATAAAATAATTTTAAAATACGCGCGTTGTGCGTGTATTTTTATTTAATATATAGAAACTTTTTTGAAATCACATAATGATTATTAAAGAATGTTTTGAGTAATAAAAAAAATTAATAGAAAAAAATCAAGTCCCAGAACATGGTAAAAATTGCACGGGGCGTCCTATTTGGTCGCCCCCATTTAACCTATATCCATTTTAAAAAAATAATTTTAACTTGTACCCACTTTTTAAATAATTTCAACCCCTTTCTCCTCCTCCTTCTTCTTCTTCTTCTTCTTCTTCTTCTTCTTCTTCTTCTTTTTATTCTTCTTCTTCTTCTTTCTTCTGTTGCTGTTGGTGCTGCTATGGAACTTCAATTCATGGGATGATTGTCATAAATATGTTTATCAGAGCTGAAATTCGCCAGTTACAAAACAAAAATTTCAGCTCTAGAGCTGAAGTTCGCCAGTTACAAAAACAAAAACTTCAGCTCTAGAACTGAGGTTCGCCAGTTACAAAACAAAAACTTCAGCTCTAGAGCTGAAGTTCGCCAGTTACAAAAACAAAAACTTCAGCTCTAGAACTGAGGTTCGCCAGTTACAAAACAAAAACTTCAGCTCTAGAGCTGAAGTTCGCCAGCTACAAAAATAAAAACTTCAGCAATTACAAACAAAAGCTTTGCGTTAAGACGTGCACAAGTTAAACAAAAACTTCAGCAAATAGAGAACAAAACTTCGGCTACTATGCTTAAGTTCATCAATTACAAACAAAACTTCAGCACTCTTGCTACTTCAGGCCCGTCTACTAGAATGTTGAAGTTTTGCGTGATTGCATTTGCTACTTCAGCCCCGTATGCTGAAGTTATGCGAAAAAATGAGTACACTTGTAATTTTTTTTGCAAAGCGGGCACAAGTTAAAACGTGACACAAAATGGGTATAGATGCAAATGCCCCCAGAACATGACAATATTATTTAACTAACTCAACAAAGAAAAACTTTACCTCAAAAAGTTCCCAAATTCTTCACTATGTTATTCAAATATTATTGAAATTTACTAAAATGGCATGAATGCCACCTATTTTTATTTACCTAGGATTATAGAAATGTTTCTTTCTTAACTTTTTATACAATTTAATAATTGTCTCTACATTTCATAATGAATACATTTTCTCTTATATAAAAGTTGATTTTAAAGTATCAAATATTACATCAAATAATATGAAAAGGATTATGTAACGATTCGGTCGGTCGTTTTAAGAATTTGCGCCCCAATCCCCTATTAACCGCTTCTCCCATGTCTATTTATGTTATTGAAACTTGTCAGAGCGTGAAGTGATGAAATACTGGGTGATTTTGGACACATAGTCTATAAATGTGGAATTTAGCTTTAGAAATCTGGCCGTAGCTAGATCTGTGTGAAGACGGATCCGGAATGGAATTTCGTCGACTCCGTTAGCTCCATTCGGTGATTTCCAGTTTAGGAGCGTGTTCGGAATGTGTTTTCGAGGTCGGTTGTGGATTTAGGCTTGAATTGGCGAAAGTTAGAATTTCGGCGATTTCGGCCGATAGGTGAGATTTTGATATCGGACTCGGAATGGAATTCCGAAAGCGACAGCAGGTCCGTAATGTCATTTATGACCTGTGTGCAAAATTTGAGGTCATTCGGATGAGTTTAGATGTGTTTCGGCATCAGATGTGAATTCTAGAAATTTCCTAAGTTCTTTGGCTTGAATCTATGCATAATTGATGATTTTGATGTTATGAGATGTGTTTTTAAGGCTCGACCAAGTTTGAACAAGGTACTAGGGTCATTTGGTAGATTTGGTTGAGGTCCCGGGGGCCTCGGGGTTGTTTTGCATGCCCAACGGATGAGTTTGAAAAGTTGAGAAACAGCTGAACCATTCTGGTTCTGGTGTCTCGCACCTGCAATGGTATTTCCGCAGGTCCAGACATGCAGGTGCGACCTCAGGCCATTAAATTAATTTTCGCACCTGCGATGGTATTTCCGCAGGTGCGGGCACGCAGGTGCGACCTAAGGCCACTAAATGAACTTTCGCACCTGGGATTGGGTTTCCGCAGGTGCGACACCGCAGGTGTTATCCCAGTGTCGCAGGTGCGAAATGTCTGGGCAGTTTATACCAAAAATCCGAGGGTTTGAATTTCATAATTCTAAAATCGATTGTGAGCTCGGAACTTGGCGATTTTCAGTGGGATTTGAAGAGGAGAATCATATGTAATAACCTTATCCCTTTATATATCGATAATCTCTATCATTTTCCTCAAGCTAATCAATGAAATTGGATGAAAAACCATGAAAATGGGATGAAATTTTTCCAAGTAGAAATCTGAGGATTTAGGGAGATTTAGACGTCGGATTTTCTTGATTCTTGTTCAAGTGGGTTCATGAGAGAATGGGTGTTCGGAAAATATAAATTTTACCCGATTCCGAGACATGGGCCCGGGGGACTTTTTGGGCGAATTTCCTAATTTCGCGTATTAGCTTATAAATAATTAGCTATTTTGTTCCATTGAAGTGATATTTACACCATGCAATCGATTTGAATAGATTTGGGCCACCCGAAGTCAAATACTCGTGGCAAGAGCGTGGTATTGAGTTGATTAGCGCAGTCAAGGTAAGTGGCTAGCCTAATTCTGTGTTGGGGACTTTCCCTCAGGCATTTTTATACTGATTTTGTTATGTGGACGCCGTGTACGCGAGGTGACGAGTGCGTACACGGGTCATTGTTGTTAAAATCCCATTTTTACTCCTACTAAATTGCTCATTTTCATTCACATATTACTGTTTCCATCTTAATAGAGTAGATAGCGTAGGAGTAAGCATGTCTATCTGTTCTGACTTGATTTCCTCTTATTTTCTACTAGTCACATCATGCTTAGGTAGCTTTACTCTATTCTTCCTTGTTGTTTTTCCTAGATTGTTTAATTAAGCCATAACTGATATACTTATACTTTGCATATTTAAATTGGGACTACGGACCGAGATCCGGGAGCTTTCCCCTTGTACTGCATTTCATATTTAAATTGGGACTACTGACCGAGATCCGGGAGCTTTCCCCCTATACTGTATTTCATATTTAAATTGGGACTACATACCGAGATCCGGGAGCTTTCCCCCTGTACTGAAATGCATATTTAAATTGGGACTACATACCGAGATCCGGGAGCTTTCCCCCTGTACTGCATAGCATATTTAAATTGGGACTACGGACTGAGATCCGAGAGATTTCCCGCGTACTGCATTGCACATTTACTATTGAGATATATGTTGTGCTGAGCCGAGGTCTCTCTTTTTATTATTAAATCTTTCCGTCTTCGTTAATCCTGTTTATCATTACTTATCTATCATTTTTCAGATAATGTTAGGCTTACCTAGTCATAGAGACTAGGTGCCGTCATGATACCTTTCAGAGAGTAAAAAATAGGTCGTGACAAGTTGGTATCAGAGCGTCTAGGTTCATAGGAGTCACAAGTCACAAGCCGATTTATTAGAGTCTCGCGGATCGGTGCGGAGACGTCTGTATCTATCTTCGGGAGGCTATGTAAATGTTAAGAACAATCCAATTCTTTGGAATTCCTTATCGTGCTAGTTGCTGTCATCAAATTCTTAAACTCTATTCTATTCTTGCTTGCAGATGGTTCGTACCCGTACCGGACGTACTGATGACCAGGAACCCGAGCCCCCAGTCAGAGCCACCAGAGGCAGGGGCCGGGGCAGAGGACGAGCACGCGGTGCAGCCCGAACACCGGCTAGAGCATAGGCAGATGAGCCCCTAGCAGCTACAGCTGGAGGGGCACATGAGGTCCCTACTGATACTCCAAACCTCCAGGAGACATTGGCCCAGTTATTGAGTGCCTTCAGTGCTCTGTCTCAGGCGGGTCTACTCCCGATAGCTCCAGCTACATCCCAGGCCGGAGGACGGATACAGACTCCCGTGGCCCGTACTCCTGAGCAGAGGGTTTATATTGGGCAGGTTCCAGAGTATATTCTTATGACCCCAGCAACTCCAGCAACATGAGACTAGGATAGCTGTTCCTGAGGCAGAGCATCTCCGACTTGAGATGTACAAGAAGTACCACCCACCTGAGTTCAGCGGACTAGCTTTTGATAACACCCTGGGTTTTCTTGAGGGGTGTCATCGCATTCTCCGTACTATGGGTATTGTGGAGAAGAGTGGGGTTTCTTTCACTGTTTTCCAGCTGAGGGGAGCAGCTTATCAGTGGTGGCGTGCTTTTGAGCTTAGTATCCCGGACGAGGTCGCTTCACTTACTTGGGCTCAGTTTTCCGAGATGTTCTTACTTGAGTTTGTCCCTCAGAGCTTCAGGGATGCTTGGTATGCAGAGTTTGAGTAGTTACGCTAGGGTGCCATGACTGTTTCAGAGTATGCAGTCCGTTTCAGCGATTTGGCTCGTCGTGCACCGGCTTTGGTTGTCACTGTCAGAGAGAGGGTTCAACGCTTTATTGAGGGACTCCACCCCAGTATTCGGACCAGCATGGTCAGAGATCTGGAGACCGATATTACTTACTAGCAGGCGGTGAGTATTGCCCGGAGGATTGAGACTATGTTAGCCCGGGACAAGGAGGAGAGAAAGGCCAAAAGGTCTCGAGAGACTGGCCATTTTTCAGGAGCCCGTGCACCAGCAACACGCTATGGTAGGGGTTTGTGAGTCGCCCTGTTCATTCAACTCTCCCAGCAGCCAGCGGTATTCCAGCTCCTCCTAGACCTCAGGAGCCTTATTATGCACCACCAGTATCTCAGGTGCCTCCTGCTCGAGGTGCTATCACTGACCAGTCCAGCAGGCTAGTTCAGAGTCAGCAGCGACCTCCACGTCCTCTGAGGGGTTTCTTTGAGTGTGGTGACCCTCAGCATATGATCAGAGATTTCCCTAGAGCGAGGAGGGGCGCACCACCTCAGATTTATCAGGCTCCACGTCTTCCGCCAGGTCCTCCAGCTATTCCTCCAGCCCCAGCTGCTACCCCACCACCTCAGGCAGCTCGAGGTGGAGGTCGGAGAGGTCGAGGTCGCCCTAGAGGGGGAGGCCATGCCAGGTACTATGCTCTTCCGTCCCGGTCCCAGGCCATTGCTTCAGATTCAGTCATTACAGGTATTGTTCCCATTTGTCATAGGGATGCATCGGTATTACTTGACCCAGGCTCTATATATTCATATGTGTCTTCGTATTTTGCTACACATCTGGGGTTAGCCCGGGATTCTTTGAGTTCCCCTATTTATGTTTCTACTCCGGTGGGAGATTCTCTTGTCATGGACCGCGTATATCGGTCATGTTTGATTGCTATCAGTGGTTTTGAGACCAGAGCTGATTTGCTACTACTCAGTATGGTAGATTTTGATATTATATTGGTTATGGACTGGCTGTCTCCCTATTATGCTATTATTGATTGTCACGCCAAGACCGTGACGCTGGTTATGCCAAGATTTTCGAGGTTAGAGTGGAGAGGTTCCTTGGAGTATACTCCCCGCCGAGTCATTTCTTTTCTTAAGGCTCAGCAGATGGTTGGTAAGGGGTGTGATGCATATTTGGCTTATGTGAGAGATGTTAGTACTGAGACCCCTACTGTTGAGTTAGTTCCAGTTGTCAGGGACTATTCTGATGTATTTCCAGCCGATCTTCCAGGTATGCCACCCGATAGAGACATTGATTTCAGCATTGACTTGTTGCCGGGAACTCAGCCCATTTCCATTCCTCCTTATCGCATGACTCCTCTTGAGTTGAAGGAGTTGAAGGAGCAGTTACAGGAGTTGCTAGAGAAGGGATTCATCAGGCCCAGTGTATCACCTTGGGGCGCTCCGGTATTATTTGTGAAGAAAAAGGATGGTTCATTCACATATTACTGTTTCCATCTTAATAGAGTAGATAGCGTAGGAGTAAGCATGTCTATCTGTTCTGACTTGATTTCCTCTTATTTGCTACTAGTCACATCATTCTTAGGTAGCTTTACTATATTCTTGCCTGTTGTTTTTCCTAGATTGTTTAATTAAGCGATAACTGATATACTTATACTTTGCATATTTAAATTGGGACTACGGACCGAGATCGGGGAGCTTTTCTCCTGTATTGCATTTCTTATTTAAATTGGGACTACAGACCAAGATCCGGGAGCTTTCCCCCTGTACTGCATTTCATATTTAAATTGGGACTATGGACCGAGATCCGGGAGCTTTCCCCCTCTACTGAAATGCATATTTAAATTGGGAATACAGACAGAGATCCGGGAGCTTTCCCCCTGTACTGCATAGCATATTTAAATTGGGACTACGGACTGAGATCCGAGAGCTTTCCCCGTGTACTGCATTGCACATTTATTGTTGAGATACATGCTGTGCTGAGTCGAGGGCTCTCTTTCTGTTATTAAATCTCCGTCTTCGTTAATCCTGTTTATCATTGCTTATCTGTATTTCACTGTTTTAAATTATATATTGACTTGTATTTTACAAACTCAGTAGGGCCTCAACCTGACCTCGTCACTACTTGACTGGGGTTAGGCTTGGCACTTACGGTGTACCGAATGTAGAGTACTCACGCCCTTTCCTGCGCATGTTTTTCCCATGTGCATATCCAGGTACCAACATCCAGTATCCTGGCTAGGAGTCGTTCTAGCAGCAGCCAGGAGACCGCGAGGTAATTCTGCCGCGTCCGCAGAATCCCACGAGTCCCCTTCTACTCTAGTATAGGCATAGAAGACTTGTGTATTTTCCACTGTTTCATTGTATAGAGCTACATTTAGTACAGAGCTGGTGACTATGGTGACATTCCGGGTTTTGGGAAGTGAAAGTGTATATGCTGAGTAGCTATGTTATATCTACTTGAGTTCTTTTCTGTCTTTATTTTATTGATTCTGTCATTTTTTCGCAAATGTTAGGTTTACCTAGTCATAGAGACTAGATGCCGTCACGATACCTTTCGGAGGGTAAAAAATGGGTCGTGACAGATTATAGTTATGTTACATAATTAAAATATGAAAATAATTTGTATAACGTCAAATCTTAATGGATTTTTAAGTCCTATATATTTGAACTTACTGCATAGTTCAAAAAAGTAAATATTTAATAACGAATATTTAGTTGATTTAGAACTTTTAAATATTAGAAAAATAATTAAATTATAAGTTTGTCCCATATAAAATCTCTATCGGCAAATATTCTAGAAAATTAAAAATGAAAAAGTTCATACTTGGCTTCAAATTATTTAAATTATATTTTAAATTATTATAATATACTCTTATACATAGTTCTTTTTTGGGTGACGTACTTATAGTGTTAACCTCTGTTTGCTTTATATTTGTTGCGTTATTAAGAATCCAATTATCACACGAAATTTGTCTTTCGAATTTGATAGGAAGAAGTATCAAAATTGTAACTTGGAACTGAATTGAATTGGGATTTAGCTGTTCTTCTCCTAGTTGATATCAAATAAATTTCTAAATATGTTTATGTGGTTTAGTCCTAAATATTAGCATTTTCTAGAATTTTTAAATAGGAAACTATTTAATAACCAAAATTTTAGTTAACTTTAATGCCATATATATTAGGAAAGTAATTAAATAACTATTGACAAATAGTAGGAAAATGATTAAGTCTATTTCTAAATATTATACAAATATTAAATGACTAATATATCCGGTGTGAACTTTATTTTTAAAGGGTAAAAAAAGTGAACTACATTTCATTAATGGTCTTCGTGCTTGTCACACCTCCTTTTTTCCGAAAGGGGATATGGGATAAGAGATTTTTTCCAATTAAAGTGACAATAATCGAAATAGAATTATTTATTTATTTCAGAGTCGCCACTTGGGATAATTTCATGATGTCCCAAGTCATAGGTTATTTTAAATCTCAAATCGAGGAAATTTTGACTCTAATTTACAGTCTGCGAAACACAGAAATCCGGGTAAGGAATTCTGTTAACCGAGAGAAGGTGTTAGGCATTCCCGGGTTTCGTGGTTTTAGCACGGTTGCTTAACTGCTACTGATTGGCTTAATTATCTAATTAATTACGTATTTAGAACCTATTGTGCATTTTAACATTTTAAACCGCTTTTAGTATTTATGGAATTATTTTCGGAATAGGCCACGATGTCGTACTCCTGTCGTTTTAGCGCACATCGCGAACCGCGCCACATGAAATGCACCCGTGATTTATGACATGCTTATTTTATTATTATCGGGTCACATGAAATGCACACCCGAATAGAATTTAGGTGTCGTGACCCTGACACGGGAACAGTATCCATAATCACGATAATTCTGAAGACGCACTTAAAACGACTGACGCAAACAATCTCAAACAATAAGAGACTAAACGATTTCCAACCAAAACTCTGTCCTTTTCCCCTTTTCTTAAATGTATACATATAAACAACAAAAATCATAATATAAACAAGAAGAAGGGATCCTTACGGACTAAAAAGTGGTCTAAAGAAAAACTTTGTTTACAAATTACTGACAACACATATTATAATTTAAGCAAATGCTATTATTTTCAATCTTTAAAAATTCAACAGTAAGAACTAACAAAAGGCAATCAACAATTAATATTCATCTTCTAGATAATTAAATCAAAGCAAATAAAAAAAGCCAATCCAAACAAGAAAACGAGACTACAGAGAAAATATATAAAACATTTCAGAAAAAAAGACTAACCAAAAAGCATATGTAAATGAAAATAAACCTTTTGTTGTTGGATTCAAACCTTTTTGCTACATACAAAGAAAACTAACACCAAGGGAATAGCAACGCTCAAACGAGGTATTAACTGGAATTCCGGACCGGCGACGAAACTCGACTCTCATATGGCGACCTCGGCTCTCATATCTGAGAGTTTTTGATTGACCGGCGAATAACGGTGGCCAGCAGTGGTGATTTCAACCTTTCTTACTCACTCGTTTTTAGCCTCTATTTTATGTTTTTCCAGACCTATCTCTCACGTCCCTCTCTGTGCGTGTCTATGGGTGGTAGCTGTTTTTTGTAGGTGAAGGGGTTGGGGTGGCGGCTGTGGAGATTAATGGAGGTGAGGGAATGACAGCTGGTGTTGCTGCTAGAAGAGGGTGGACGGCTGGAGGCGACTAGATCTTGGAGAGGGTGTTTTTTTAGGGGTGACGACAGTTTTTGTGTAGGGGGGATTAGTTTTTTTTTTTGTCTAAAGTCTGATGATGAGAAAGGTTTATTTATTGTTTTCTTAGGTTTTAGGGTAGCTGAGCTTGGGATTATGGGCTAAGGGATTGGGCTTGAATTTTAAGAATTTGGGGTTGGGTCCATGTCTTGTTGGGTTTTAACTTTGGAGTAAGAAGACTAAATAATAATGTAATGTATCTATAAAATATAAAAATCGCTCTTAATTAAAATAAACTACTAAAACTAAAACTAAATACTAAAAGTGAAACTATTTTTTGTATTTCTTTTTAATTTTATGAAAAGTAGATAAACTAAAAGTAACTAGATAAAAATGTCAATTAGCTAAATAAAAGAAAAATATTTTTGTAATTTTCATTTTATGATAAAATAAAGTAAAAGAGTCAAAACTAGCTAAAAATAAAGATATTGGACCTAAACTAAATGTTTAAACGATAAAATGTGTAAAGTCTCGGGAGAGTCAAAAATTACATGTCTACAGCTGCCCTTCTTTGACTGGAAACACGAAGAGTTTTCAGACAAAGAACGACGGAACAGGTTTTTTGACCCGACCCTTATTTAGAGAGACCAAAAATTAGAAGAAAAGAAAATGTGACTGAGCCCTGGTATCTGAGCTGCCTACTTATCCTTGGCTATAAAGGAATCATGCCACATGTAGTTCAGAAGTAGTAACAGTGATGGAGTATACCGAGGTGGAGAGTCGAGGGAAGTGCCGTCGAGGTTCCAATCCGCGGTTCCTGCCATTACATCAAAGTAAAAGGAAAATTTACAGCAAATATAAAAGAAAAATACAAGATCCTATCTACTTCTTGTCTTGCATCTTCCTTGAATATTCAGGTGGGCATCCTGCTGACTTGAATTTGAAGAAAATTGGAAGTCGAACCTATTCTTCAGGCGGGCACCCTGTTGCTTGCACTTGAAATAAACTTGAACTTGACATAGACTTGAGCTTGCAAACCTTATCCTTCAGGCGGCTCGTGCTACTTCTGATTTGACTTAAAGACTGGAGGTTGACCCTATTCTTCAGGCGGGTTCCTGCTGCTTCTGACTTAAAGCTGAAACTGAAACTTGACCCTGTTCTTCAGGCGGGATTCTCCTGATGCTTCTCTAACTTGAACTTGAAAATCGAATGCTGACCCTGTTCTTCAGGCGGGCTCCTGATGCCTCTCTGTCCTGAACTTGTAAACTGAAAGTTGACCCTGTTCTTCTGGTGGGATTCTCCTGATGCTTCTTGAACTTGGAATTTGAAAGTTGACCCTGTTCTTTAGGCGGGGCTCCTGGTGCCTCTCTGACTTGAAATTGTAAACTGAAAGCTGACCCTGTTCTTCAGGCGGGATTCTCCTGATGCATCTTGAACTCGAAATTGAAAACTGAACACGACCCTGATCTTTAGGCGGGCTCCTGATGCCTCTCTGACTTGAACTTGTAAACTGAAAGTTGACCCTGTTCTTCAGGCGGGATTCTCCTGATGCTTCTTGAACTTGGAATTTGAAAGTTGACCCTGTTCTTTAGGCGGGGCTCCTGGTGCCTCTCTGACTTGAAATTGTAAACTGAAAGCTGACCCTGTTCTTCAGGCGGGATTCTCCTGATGCATCTTGAACTCGAAATTGAAAACTAAATACGACCCTGTTCTTCAGGCGGGCTCCTGATGCCTCTCTGACTTGAAATTGTAAACTGAAAGCTGACCCTGTTCTTCAGGCGGGATTCTCCTGATGCATCTTGAACTCGAAATTGAAAACTAAATACGACCCTGTTCTTCAGGCGGGCTCCTGATGCCTCTCTGACTTGAACTTGTAAACTGAAAGTTGACCCTGTTCTTCAGGCGGGATTCTCCTGATGCTTCTTGAACTCGAAAGTTGAAAATTGACCCTGTTCTTCAGGCGGGCTCCTGATGCCTCTCTGACTTGAAATTTTAAACTGAAAGTTGACCCTGTTCTTCAGGCTGGGTTCTCCTGATGCCTTTCCAAGTTGAAATTGAAAGTTGAACACCGACCCTGTTCTTCAGGCGGGCTCCTGACACCTCTTGAACTTGAAATTGAAAATTGAACACTGAACTTGTTCTTCAGGCGGTCTCCTGATGCCTCTCTGACTTGAACTTGTAAACCAAAAGTTGACCCATTATCTGTCCTCATTTAGACAAAACAAATAAAATTTTCTGTCCTCATTTGTACCAGGAATATTTTTGAGTGTTAGTTGAATCCCATTTTCCAGGAGGGTCCTGAAAACTTAAATCAAATCCCATTATCCATGAGGGTCCTGAGAACTTGAAAACTAAATCCCATTATCTAGGAGGGTCCTGAAAACTGAAAATGAAAACTTGAGCCATGCTCTCTTTCTGAAAGATCCTTGTAGAAAGAACAAAATTCCTTGACCTTGAACCATACTTCCCTTTGAGGATCCCTGCAGATCGAACAAATTTTCTTGCCCCTGCTTCAAACAAATGAAATCTTGTTAGTTTAAAAATGTGGTGGTTAGCTTGTGGCATTATTGCTGAAGGTGTCCTCTTTTGCCACTGTCATGCCTCGTTCTGATTAAACTTTAAACTGAATCTAACTAAAAATTGACCCTATTCTCCAGGCGAGACCCCTGAACTCAAGAAAAGCTAGAGATCAAAACTTAATGAAACTAACAATTGACCCTATTCTCTAAGCGGGACCCCTGAACTTAAGAAAACTAAAGACTAATAACTGGAGGAAGCTAAAACTTACCCTATTCTCCAGGAGGGATTCCTGAACTTAAGGAAAACTAGAACTAACCTCTTAATAAAAAAAATAAATTAAAAACTTACCCTATTTTCCAGGAGGGACCCCTGAACTTAAGGAAAACTAAAGATTTTTCCCCACTAGTACGATGTCTAGGAGGTATGGTTCTTCTCAAGTAGAGCAAATTCTTGAGAGGTGATGATTTTATCAACTAGGGGATGCCTGAAAACATTCTCAAACAGCCTTTGTGCTGACAAAATTGGGCATGACACCTGAAAGGTTCAAGCTTCCAAGCTTTGATTTGGACACAGTCTTCGTCCCTGTTTCAAACAAAGAAAATTTGTGAGTTTAAAATGTGGTGGTTGGTTTGTGGCCTTGACTTTTAGGGAGATTGATCTTGTAATTTCCATTATTAACCTTGGTTTCGCCTCGCCAGTCCTTGCTTGTTATTGTCTAACCACCTTTTTGTCAAACCTTACCACAGTAAACGCCTCTAATCTATTCGAGCCCTATACCATTTATCTGTTGCATTTTGCTCATGAATTGACATTTATGAACCTTTGCATTTCACATGAACCCCAAAGCACGTCAATTGTTATCAACTCAGTGCGCATACTGCTCTTTCCTGACTTATGCCACTTTGATGTGCTAGCCAGATTCCGCTCTGTGCAATTGGAAAGCTGGAGGTACATTTTGAAGTAATTTTTCACTTGTTCTGACCAAACTGACTCAAAAAGAGGACTCGAACAAAGCAAGAGGAACAGAGTAAGGGACAATGGAAAGAGATGATATCTAACAAGAAAACTACAAAGTAGAAACTTATCAGCTGTGGATACCAACTCTAACGACCATGGCATGCATTTTTGGATTAATGGCCTAATTTGTCAAGAAAGTCTAGTGTTCAACTCTTGTTATATCTCTAAGCCGTGAAACTGGGCTTCGACGCGCCGATTATCCTATCTTATCCACGATCCTTATTCGACTTGTAGTGCCCAAAGGGTTTTCACCATCAAGCCTTTCTCATTTTGCTCTTTCTCTCAACTCACCGCCGCCTTATGGTGCCCGTGAGGTTTTTCACCAATAAGACTCTTATTTTTGTTCTTTTCTTATTATTTCCTCTGATTCTGCAAATGGCAAGGCATTAACCATGGTAAAAGTATCTTATGTTCCTGGTATGTCTAACTCGGCATTCTGAAAGATTATCTAGGAGGTCTTTTTTGGACTGTAATGTGGCTTTTGGACAGGGTTAGAAAGAAAGGATATTATAAAGGCTCAAAATAACTAAGACAACAGTGTTAATTTATTTACAACTTTTGGAATACATTTTAGACTTTGCCCCAGTTTCTAAAGCAAGAGTATTTGATTGATTTTTTTTAGATGAAATTTCAAAGAAGAATTGCCCCACTCAGACTTCGTGGGATTATGAATTATTTTATTTGGTGCAACCAAACCATAAGGTTGCCTACGTATATTGTGGTGACAAGAATCAGGTCGAACGTAGTTCAAATGACTACTCTTTGTTTGCTGCTATTTTCTTTTTCTTTTCTTCTTTTTTTAAATTTTTTTTTTAATTTTTTGTTGTTGTTTATTTTCCTTTTTTTTCTTTTTGAAACTTTCTTCTGGAATGAAGTTTCTAAAACAAACCATATGGGGCATGATTTTTTTTATGACTCAACTCGATTCCAAAAGAGGGGAAGTCAAGAAAGTTAGCATAGGCTCAAAAGGGGTATCGAATGGTACAAAGTGTTTAGGTAGCTGAAAGAGGGACTCCCAATCCCTGAAAATGCCAAGTACAATACGTACAACTTGAGGATGAATAAGTAAGATCATGCACAACATTTCTTTTGCAGCTTTGGCATTAATATCACTGATATGCCATCCACCTTTCTTTAGTGCCTTGTCAAGTATAGAACTCTTGTTGTGTGATTTCTTCTTCACAATGGATGTGCTCCGTCGATTTGGAGCAGGCACTCTTGTCTTTATCTTGTAACTTGAAATGCACTTGAACTCAAAGTTTCTTGCTTCAAATTGTCTAGGACGCACTCTCTTGTAATAAATTCTTATCATCCTCTTAACTCCCCAAATTATCTGCCCCAGTTTCACATAATTCGGGCTTTAAATGATCTCAAAATGTCCAAATCTTTACTTATTTCCCTCAAATATTCATCTTCAAAACTTGTTTCATTGCTTCATGATTAGACTAACTTTTAAGACCAAGCTGAGAATTACACGTGCATGTCATGTCACTAGAGTCATCATGAAAAGACTTATAACAAGAAAAAGAGAACTAAACAAAATGGACAAGAAATGATAGAAAACATGAGATTATATTAAACTGATAGTGAAAAAGTGTGAACGACAAAAACAAGCAAGAAAAACTTGGGTTACAACCCTGGAACAAACCTAGATAACACTAAAAGATTACTACGACTAAACGAACTAGGGAAAATAAAATGATAGAAGGGTTTGAGTCATAAGACAATATCCGGATTACAACCCTGAAATAACCCGGACAACAGAAATGACAACAAAATAAACCACCAAAACTCCTCAAGCTAGCCAAGAAAGGAGTATCTTTCTAATTACCAAGCTCGACATCTCAGCCACTGAGTCGCACATCGGCATTATTAGGACCTTCACAAGCCTCCATCACATTGACCTCAACAGATTGCTTTTGGGTCCTTTTTGCCGACTTGTTCTTAAGATCAACTTCTGGAACCGATACGGATAACGCTGAATATTTTGCGGCAAGTAGCCCTCCAAGAGATTCAGAAGAGTCCTCATATTCCTTTTCAACACAAATAATTCCCACCATATGAGTCTCATTATGAACATGCGATGGGATTTGGATAGTATCCGCTGCATCTGAATTTTGCATGATAATATCACCTGCATCAATAAGCTTCTGGACTGATCTTTTCAGATGCCAATACTTTTCTATACCGTGCCCCGGGGCATTAGAGCAATATGCTCACCTTTGAGATGAATCAAAATTCTTTGGCAGGGGATTCAACATTTTTATCTGAATCGGCCTCAACATGTCCAATTTCCTCAACCTTTGGAACAAACTGGCATATGATTCTCCAATAGGAGTGAAAGACTTTTCTCTTTGCTACTGCCTTTTCAATTTGTACTCCGGCCTCAGTTGGAATCTCTTGCGGGCGGATGGTTGACATGCTTGAGGAGGCGGGTAAGACATTTGTGGAGGTGGTATAGGCCATTGCAGGTCCTGTGGATGTGGAGCATATGGCAGTGCATCATGGATAGAGTAGTGGGAAGGTGACGTAAAACTTTGGGGATATTGTGGGGAGAAGTAGAATTGGGGAGGATTATCTGGAGTACGTGGATATTCATGGGGCCGGTATTGGGGATGAAATCGTTGAGCAGGAACGCCCACTGGATCCTGTCATTGGTGGGGCTCAACAAGATCTGATCTATTTCTCGTTCTTCCCTCCAAATTCACTGAGATGTTCTGAATGTCTTCTGTAGTATCTTTTAATGCAGAATAGCTCATGATTTTGCCTGGCTTGATTCCTTCTTCTACTATCTCCCCCATTTTTACCACATCATTAAGGTATACCCAAAGCAGGGATCAAATGACTGAAGTAGGTGGGTCCCTGAGCTTGTAAGAAAAGCTTAACCATTTCTTCTTCATCAACCAGAGGACTGACTTGAGCAGCTTGTTCCCTCCATCTGAGTCCATATTCTCTAAAGCTCTCACTGGGCTTCTTTTCCATCTTAGAAAGGGAGGAGCGGTCTGGGATGATGTCTATATTGTACTGAAAGTGTCGAACAAAATCTTGAGCCATGCCATCCCATGCACACCACTTACTGACATCTTGATGCGTATGCCATTCCAAGGCTGCCCCACTCAAGCTCTCACTGAAATATGCCATCAACAACTCATCTTTCCCGCCAAAACTTCTCATTTCACTGCAATAACCCCTCAGATGGGCTACTGGATCTCCATGTCTGTTATACAAGTTAAACTTTGGAATTTTAAACCCCGCGGGCAGATAAACATCAGGGAACATACACAAGTCATTGTAAGACACGTTAATCTGATTTCCCCTCCCTTGCATGTTCTTTAAGGATTGTTCTATACCTTTCAGCTTTCTGGATATCTCATCTCGATCTTCTTTTCTTGTGAACTTTTCATTCTCAACATGAGGCTCATTCTAAAAGGTATGATTATATGAGTCCGGGAACTGGTGGGCCAGCTCTGGGGGTAGTATTGGGCATCAAGAGTGTTGAACTGGTGTTCACTGCTGGACCTAAGGAGAGGTTGTTGAGAAGTTGTGATTGTGGAGGTAGTGGATATGGCATGAGGGCTATTTTCCGGAAAAGTAGTTGGAGGAAGATCGATGGATCTACTAGGGAGATTGGAAAAGCCGTGATAAGCGGGAAAATCTGGAGAGTATAGTGGATGATCTGACACTATGTCTGGAGCTTGGGTAAGGGTAACATCTAGAAATCTAGGTGGTGGCGAGGGTGGTGCCTTTCCAACCATCCAAGCCTGATACATGCCCGCCATGTGTTGTCTTAGCATCCTTAACTCTTCAACCAACCCAGTGTTCCGTTCAACTGACTGCTTTGGGCTATCAGTATCAACCAACTCAACTCTGTTGTTGTCTACCATTTCCTTTCGACTTTATTTATAGGAAAGAGTTAGCAGTTTAACCACCACAAACCAACCAACCTTCTGCTATAATGAAGATAAAAAAGAGGAACAAAATGAAGTCATCACATTAGCGTTAGGGAATTTAACAAAAAATAGTATCATATTATATGCAATGCATCTAGTCACAATTATCGGTTCTAAAATGACTTCGGGGGTACGAAGGTCATATGGCATCATCCCAATTCTGTTTTCCTTTCCCTTTTCTTCATCATTTCCTCTCTTGCGCTCCTTGATTTTCTCATTTCTTTCCTCACTTTTCTTTATGATTATCGCTCTTTTCTTGCATCCTACAATTTCCTCTCATTTTTCACATCCGACAAGTTCATTCATTCATTTTTTTTAATAAAAAATTTAGAAAATTATTTGATCGAACCCTATGTAGGTTGCCTACGTATCATGTTCTACATGAATCAGACCAAGCGTAGTTCTGAAAAAATAATGAACAAATAAACTAAAAAACAAAATCTTTTTGGATTTTCCATTTATAATTTTTTTAAAATACAAAACAGGAAGTACGGTAAAAAAAACTCAACAAACTTAACTTCACTAAGACAGACTCTGACACCATTTAAAAGACTCAATACTATTGGACATGACTAGAAAGTAAAAGACAACATAAAAAAACAGACTCAAAAACA
The DNA here is from genome assembly GCA_005239505.1 of Nicotiana paniculata. Taxonomy (NCBI): domain Eukaryota; kingdom Viridiplantae; phylum Streptophyta; class Magnoliopsida; order Solanales; family Solanaceae; genus Nicotiana; species Nicotiana paniculata. Next base: position 13,556 of record ML303467.1, on the reverse strand, counting down.
TTAAAATAATAATAATAATAATAATCTCCTTAAGCAGCTGCTAAATTTAGCGGTCCTGCCTGGATGGTCCTAAACGTATGTCATGCTCAAACTCCGATAAGTAGATCCACACCTGTATGAGAAAACTAAGACCAAATAGAGTTAAAAACTTAGAACCCTCCGTGAGACAATAACACTTCCTATTGGACACATGCAAGACATGATCGAGGCTATTTTTGCAAAATGGCCTACGTGTAGGCCAAAAGGTGGTTAGAAGTGAAAACTCAACAGAGGTCACCTCTAAGACATGGAAAAATTACTTTGCAGAAATGACCCAATTTGTAGGATGGCTTATGTGGCCAAAAATATGGCTAAGCATGCAAATTTAACATAATGAACCTTACACAAAGAGGACACCTTGTTGTGGACCTAGGGCTCTAAGACATGAGTCACTGAGCCACTTTTGCGAAAATGACCCCATTTTGCAAGAACGACCGTTGCTACTTAAAAGTGGCTAGACATGCAAATTCCATAAGGACAAACCTTAAAATGTTGTGGATTCATGGCTCTCCAAACATGGTTCAACAAATCATTTTTTGCAAAAATAGCCCTATTTTGTGAAAAAGGCTGATGTGGCCAAAAGTGGCTAGACATGCAAAATTTGGCTATGACCCTCGAAGCCAAGAACTTAAGACTCACTAAGAAAATCGGACCCTATGTGGGCTTTCTGCGTATCCCATCCCGAAAGACGAGAATCAGGTATGCGTAGTTCGGGAAGATTGGATACGGGAGAGAATTTAAAAAAAAAAACTGATTTGGAAAAAAACATATTTTTTTCTTCTTTCCTTTTTTTTTGAAAAATGATGAAACATGTAAAATCTTCTTGGAATTTCTTTTTCTCTTTTTTTTTTTTGAGAAAATGACGGGAAAGTGCAAAATTTTTTTTGATGTCTTTTTCTCGAAATAAAATAAATATATAAATTTGCGAAAGAAAAATATAATCAGGCCCACTTGCTTCATTTTCACATTTAGACCCTCTTTTCTTTCTCATTTACCCTCAGCCGTCATTGATCCGCCAAATGACCCTTTTACCCATGAACAATGCAACATGTAGCACATAAAACATATCAAGATGGTCTTTTATTTTTCGGGTACACCTGTCCTAGACGGACCAAACCCCTGTGTTGAGTCCCCTAAGTCAAATGCACGTGATGCAAACAAACGTTCCTATTGGGTGTCCGGCATGAGGCTATGTTATTCTAGGTTTTGAACGCTGGGGTGTATTGTTCTAGACCTGGCTTACCCNGGGGGGGGGCGTACCGGAATACAGAATCTTCACCGACTTTGCAACTTGTCTGAACCTCGTTCTAAATTAGGATATGACTCTAACAGAAAAGAAGCCACGCGAAGCGCACGCTTCCTAGAAGATTTAGAAGATCCAGAGAGAAGAAGGGTTTCGTAACAGTTTTAGATATAGTTCACATAATATCAAAGCGGAAAAAAGCGGCATTTAGCACATTGAGATCAAACACGTAGAAAAATCAGACAATCATGAAAGCTAATCATAACAGCTATTCTAAGCTCTAATTCTTGAACCTTGAACCAGAGATTCTGGGTTCGTTCCCCAGCAAAGTCGCCAGAGCTGTCGCACCTCCTTTTTCCCGAAAGGGGATATGTGATAAGAGAGTTTTTCCAATTAAAGTGACAATAATCGAAATAGAATTATTTATTTATTTATTTCAGAGTCGCCACTTGGGATAATTTCATGGTGTCCCAAATCACCGGTTATTTTAAATCCCAAATCGACTAAATTTTGACTCTGCTATACAGTCTGCAAAACACAGAAATTCGGGTAAGGAATTCTGTTAACCGGAGAGAAGGTGTTAGGCATTCTCGGGTTCCGTGGTTTTAGCACGATCGCTTAACACGTTAATGATTGTCTTAATTATCTAATTAATTACGTATTTAGAACCTATTGTGCATTTTAACATTTTAAACCGCTTTTAGTATTTATGGAATTATTTCAGAATAGGCCACGATGTCATACTTCTGTCGTTTTGGCGCACATCGCGAACCGCGCCACATGAAATGCACTCGTGATTTACAACATGCTTATTTTATTATTGTCGGGTCACATGAAATGCACACCCGAATAGAATTTACGTGTCGTGACCCTGACACGGGAACCATATCCATAATCATGATAATTTCTGAAGATGCACTTAAAACGACTGACGCAAACAATCTCAAACAAGAAGAGACTAACCGATTTCCAACCAAAACTCTGTCCTTTTCCCCGTTTCTTAAATGTATACATATAAACAACAAAAATCAGAACATAAAGAAGAAGAAGAAGAAGGGATCCTTCCAGACTAAAAAAACAAACGCGTAATAACTTTGTAATAACAGAATAACTTATTATATAATTACAAATAAGGTCTAAAGCAAAACTTTTTTTACAAATTACTGACAACACATATTATAATTTAAGAAAATGCTCTTATTTCCAATCTTTAAAGATTCAACAGTAAAAACTAACAAAAGACAATCAAAACAATTAATATTCATCTTCTAGATAATTAAATCAAAGCAAATAAAATAAGCCAATCCAAACAAGAAAACGAGACTACAGAGAAAATATATAAAATATTTCAGTAAAAAAGAGTAACCAAAAAGCATATGTAAATGAAAATAGACCTTTTGTTGTTGGATTCGAACCTTTTTGTTGCATACAAAGAAAACTAACACAAAGGAAATAGCAACGCTCAAACGAGGTATTAACTGGACTTCGGGACCGGCGACGAAACTCGACTCTCAAACGACGACCTCGGCTCTCAGATCTGAGAGTTTCCGATTGACCGGCGAATAACGGTGGCCAGCAGTGGTGATTTCAACCTTTCTTACTCAATCATTTTTAGCCTCTATTTTCTATTTTTCCAGACCTATCTTTCCCTCACGTCCCTCTCTGTGCGTGTCTATGGGTGGCGACTATTTTTTGTAGGTGAAGGGGTTGGGGTGGCGGCTGTGGAGATTAATGGAGGTAAGAGAATGGCAGCTGGTGTTGCTGCTAGAAGAAGGTGGACGATTGGATCTTGGAGAGGATGGTTTTTTAGGGGTGAACAGTTTTTTTGTAGGGGGGATTAGGTTTTTTTTTGTCTAAGGTCTGAAGATGAGAAAGGTTTATTTATTGTTTTCTTAGGTTTTAGGGTAGCTGGGCTTGGGATTATGGGCTAAGGGATTGGGCTTGAATTTTAAGAATTTGGGGTTGGGTCCATGTCTTGTTGGGTTTTAACTTTGGGGTAAGAAGACTAAATATGTCACGACCCAAATTCCATAAGGTCGTGATGGCACCGGACATCATTTTCAGGCAAGCCAATTATTAATTAATTGAAATAATTTCCTGTTTTAGCATTTATGGAAAACATTACCTTTCACTTTATTACATATTAACTACATAAAATCCGTTAAGTAAATACAATGGTTTAAATAGTCCTATTTTAGCAAATATATCCCAACACATCCCAGAACCCGGTGTCACAAGTACATGAGCAATTTCTAAGAATTTTACAATTTCTACAAAGCTTGTCCGAAATACAAGTGGACAAGGAAAATTAAAATAATGTAATGCATCATGAGGGAGACTCCGTCAGCTGCGGATCGCCTCCGAATGATGCAGCTCGCCTAAGTCTCCAAATCCTCCACATCGCTATGAAGGTACCTGTGCAATAAAATGCACAGCAAGTGTAGCATGAGTACAAAAACAACGTGTACTCAGTAAGTTGCCCGCCTAACCTGAGAGAGGTAGTGATGAGAGGTCAAATTAGACACTTACTAAAGGTCAATTTAGTATATTCAAGTATGATGCTAAGCATGATTTTCATAGGCAATTTATTAAAAACGGTATAAATAATATCAACTCTTTCCACATTTAACACTTTATATCTTCATTATATTAATATCAATTAATCAACATGGGTGATTTGATCAATTAACAAATAATCAACCGGAAGGAACAACTTCTTCCAAAAATCTTTAATAACTTTAAATCTCTGTCATTTCAGTTGACAACTTAAAATTTCAGGCCAGTAATCAGGCAAAATCAGAGCAAATACGCAGTAAATATCATGCGCAAGCAATGCCGAGGGTCGAACGGCGCATACCAACAATAATAAACTGTGCACTGCTGAGGGTCGAACGGCTTGAACCATAGATGCATCTATCTGCCCCGCTCGCGAATCGATCATGCGACGCGCTTATACATAAATACAGGGTTATCCTTCTCGCGAATCATACATGCGACTCAGGAACCCATAGATACATATATTCACACAATAAGTCCACATTTTTTTCAAGAAAGCATTTTCTAAGGAAAGTGGTAAAATTATTCTTAAAGGAACACGAGAAATAGCATTTAAATCTTTGTTTTGAAACTCATTTGCCAAGTTTAATAATATTCAATAATATCAGGTATACATTTATCCACGGAGGAAATCAATTTTCTTTCTAGATGATTGAGAAAATGAACTCTAGTCTTCTTAGATATTCAATTACTATTTTGATCATATTAGCGGTCTAATATTACTGGCAAGATCACAAGTACCACAAGTAAGGCATGCTGGTGGGTCCTAGTCTACCCGGATATGGCATAATAGTAGCTACGCACGGACTCCCGTCACCTCGTGCGTACGTATGCCCTGAAGATAATAGCACATACTTAATTAGTTCACCTAGGGGGACAATTCCCCCTCACAAAGTTAGAAAGGAGACTTACCTCGCTCCGAAATCCCATAACCGGCTTCCAAGCCCTTCTGACGACTCCAATGGATGCACAACGCCCCAAAACTACCAAATAACGGGCAAAGCAATGAAAATATACTCTAATATTTGCAACAATTCAAATTATATAATTTCCCAACTCCGTTCAGTGAATTGACCAAAATGCCCTCGGGCCCACGTGCTCGGATTCCGAAATTTCTCGAAGATATACCCTACCCATAGCATTACTAATTCAAATATACAATTTACTCAAATATTCATGCTCAATTCGTGGTAGAAATCAAAAATACAAATTTTTAGGTCTTTCCTACAAAATCCCAATTTTCCTACTAATTTCCATGTCTAATTCATGTATAATCCTTGTATTAATCTTGAAAAACATGAAGAAATTACTTACCTAGTGATGCTTGGTGGAAAACCCCTCTTGAAGCTCCTCAAAATCGCCCACATTAATGAAACAAATGAAGGAAATGGCCAAAATCCCGGTTATAAAACATTCTGCCCAGACGACCCCTTCTATGCGATCGCACTTCCCTTCACACGATCGCATAAGCCAATCTAAAGAGCCCCCAAAATTTCCTCTGTGCGATCGCATACAAGACCCTCCGATCTCATAGGCCACCCCAGCAGCCTTCACAAATTACCTCTATGCGATCGCAAACAACTCCCTGCGATCGCATAAGCAAATTCCCAGGGCCTCCAAATCTTCCTCTATGTGATCGCATAAACTGCCACGCGATCGCATAGGACAAATCCCAGCAGCCTCCAAATCCTTCTATGCGATCGCATACGCACTCACGCGATCGCATACCCACTCACGCGATCACATAGAGTAAAAACCTGCTGCACTCACACCAGAAAACCAACAATCCTCACAAGGCAAGAATGGATCCGTTGAGCATCCAAAACACGCCCGAGGCCCCCGGGACCTCAACCAAAACTATCAACCAGTCCCAATACCTCATTCAAACTTAGTCGAGCCTTGAAATCACATCAAACAATATCGAAATCACGAATCGCAACCCGATTCAAGCTTAACGAACTTAGAACTTTCAAACTTCACATTCGAAGCCGAAGCCTATCAAATCACGTCCGATTGACCTCAAATTTTGCACACAAGTCATATTCGACATTACGGATCTTCTCCAACTTCCGAAATTGCATTCCAACCCCGATATCAAAATTTCCACTTCCGGTCGGATTTCTCAAGAACCTTCAAATTTCTATCTTTACCCAAATGACTTCAAAATGACCTACGGACATCCGAATTCACTTCCGATCGTGCTTCCAACTCCAGAATCACCATATGGAGCTATTCCCAGGCTCGGAATCCCAAACGGACATCAATATCACTGAAATGCGATTCAAGCCAAACTTAGGAAATTTCTTCTAAAATGCTGACTTCCACAATATGCGCCGAAACACTCGCGGGTTATCCAAAGCCCGATCCGGACATACGCACAAGTCCAAAATCATCATACAAACTTGCAGGAACCTTCAAATCCTGATTCGGAGGTCGTTTACTCAAAATTCCAATCTTAGTTGATTCTTCCAACTTAAGGCTTCCGAATTGAGAATTTTCTTTCCAAATTAACTCTAAACTCCCGAAATTCAATTCCGACCACGCCCACGAGTCATAATACCTAAAATAAAGCTGCTCACGGCCTCAAACCGCTGAACGACGCGCTAGAGGTCACAACGACCGGTCAGGTTGTTACATTCTCCCCCACTTAAACAGACGTTCGTCCTCGAACGTGCTAAGAACTGCTCTGGAGTTATCTGAAATCACCGTTTAACACCTCGAGCACCTGCCCGTGCTACCACAACCCAGTTGAGCACAGTAGCTTGATCAAATCTGAAGATATCCTCTTTTATCCATACCATAAGCTCATAATCCAGTTCTAACACTTGAAATTCTATGCCAGGCCTAGTTCCTATATAAACACCGTATCAACTACCACACGACATACTAGGACATGACTACAGACCTTTGCTGAATCAGCACCTTGCACCGTATAACTCATTATCTGACCACAATGACACTCCTTGAACCTTAATAGCCAAAATTCCACNGCTATAATGCTGGCGATACCACCACAACAGAGGAGATGTGTAGAAATTCATAATTAACTGCCGAGTTAACAAATCATTGAATATCTCCTCTTGACTAGAATCATCACCTCATTACAAACCAAATAATGGTATTTGTTCTGTAATATAGTCCGCATAATCTTATCGCGCTGATCCCTGATCCAATAATCTCGCCTTACCCAGTATGAACTGTTCAAATAACAAATCACCCCAAACCTGACCAACAACCTCACATGATACCACATCGCGCCAAATTCCATAACTCGAACATGATAAATAAGAAATGACTCAGGAAGGGACTATTCAACTCACGCAACTAATATGAAATTTCCTCAGAAAATAGGAAGTAAAACATAAGAAAATAAATATAGTAACCTTACTCATCATCACACTGTTGCGGCGTGCAACCCGATCCGAATAACATACCCGTGGTGACGTGCCACCCGATCCACACATAAAATTCACATAAGGTATATACGGAGCTGAATTGCTCACCATTACAAATTAGTGAATATCGATCATAAGCACGCTAAGTGCATAATACCATCCTGGGGAGACTGAAAAAGCCATATGCTCACAAAACTCAAGCACAACTGAGGTGCGATATATATGTATACTCTGGATCTCAAGAGCTGTCCTGCTCACCTAACATCATCACTACGCGGGGACCTCAACACATTAGAAATTATCAAACCATTTCACAACTCACACGGCACAATCATATTATCACATGAATTTGACGAAGACAGAACAATATCCGCTGTTCTAATACCTTCCCATGAAAAGCGCTCCACTGAAATGAACATGACTGGCTACTGTGGAGCCCATAATCATATTTAAATCCATCCACAAACATCGAGTCTACCTTGCTCAAACCAAGCTAAGCTAATAGCTTTACCTGGGTCCATATTAACCCACTTTCTCTCATAATACGTGAAAACAACCATCATAGCCGGGACAAACACCCCACAATCCACAAACAAATGAACTGAACGCCTTCCAGGTATAAATTCTCAAATAAACAATATTGCACTTGTTTATACTTAGTCCAAACCTTCAATCCATTAAGTTACTACATGTCACACTTATACAATCTTCTCGTGGTTACGCTCCCACAAACTTCCACACCAGGTAACAAGTCTGCACACCCGCATCACCGACCACACTAAGACTGCAAAACACATCAAGAACCCATGACCAGGGTACAAAGCTTCTCACCCAGAATATCGAGCTCAGGTGACACTGAAGATAACACCCGCTTACTTTGAGCTTTCAAATCACTTTTTCTTGCTCATCTGAGCTCATGACATCCTTGTTAACCCCGAACCGCAATCTCGATTCTTACTCCCAGTTACATACTGCTTACCGCACCTAACATGCCAATATGAGGTAGCGCAAGAATTCCATCATAAGTTCTGAACCACCAATAGGGTGAACACTTCATCATATAGGAACCTTTTACTTAACTCAAAATCAAGAGTACCATCTCAACATACAAGTGAATTCTCACCATCACCCAACATGCAAATCCTTAATAGTAGTCTATACCACCATAACCCTTCCGGTATCTGCCTATACCTGACAGGCCATATCACTCAAATGCACCCACATGAAATCTATTACGACGGCCGACAAGACCCACACACACTGGCACAAACCACATGCATAACTTAATCACATCGAAGGAACTGATTACTGCCGTAAATGTGCCATTTCAATCATGGCAAATCAATCTATCTTCTTTTAATCATCTTCAATTGCCTCAGGAATAATAGTAACTTACTTCAACTCATAGCAAACTCAACCCTCACTCATCCCGAGTGACCTTGATTCACGAGACCGTGCTGCCTAAATCCCACAAACCGTCTCGTACCCTCCTGATAGTCTTTCTACAACCCGAAGTCTATTTCTCTCACTCCTCCAATTCTATCCTGCATGCCGAAAATAACATAGAACCCCAACCATCTTCCTTTTTCTCAAAAATTACTCTACAAAAGCTCTATTCTCGATCATACTGCTGCCTGAAACCCTTAAACGCCGCATTCTTAACTTTTGAATTCACAAGGACCGCTACTGAGAGTCACCCACTCTGACTGGACCCAAATACAATCACCCTAAGGCTCTTCTAGCACACGAACACCCTTTTCAATGAAGCATGTGACTGAGTCACTATCCTTACAATTCGCCTATGCATTAAGCATAACTTCTGAATCTTCCAAAGACTAACCCTGGTCCAATAGGACCAACTTTTGCACACATTCATCAAATCCCATGCACAATTACTATCCTACTCCTTTCCCTTAGCTGTACTAACTTGCCAACATGCCGACAATCCGCAACCCCGTGAGAACACAATCCTACAACCCAACTACAGATGGTGGGACTCCCCCACTTAGCTCGACGCTACTCCTTGCACTACTTTAGACCCTGCCAAGATCCTTTCTCCTTTGTTAACATGATCTAGCTCCACCAATCCGTGCAATTCTTCAAAATTCTCTTGTTAGCACTCCCTAAATACTCAAATTCTCTAGCATCATTCACACATTCTGAATCCTACCGAATAGCCACTAGAATCCCTCGCAGAAACTTGCCAACCATCCACCGCTAACCTATTCACAGGAGATTATCCACCTGTGGAAATCACCCGCGGACGCCTTCCAACGATGCTGAAATGCACACTCTCTGTGACATCAATACCCCATCCTACGCTCTGATTCATTTACCAACTTTACTAGTCTGTCTTCTCCTGATGGACATCCATTGCATGCGCGACAATATCTTCTAATTCCAAGCTATGCTGCCGCTCCCCCCCTTTTCGACTGCTCGACTTCTGCTTCTTACACCTGGCCTCCTAGAAATGGAACCACCGCCTAGCCTCAATTCAATATCATTCTCTGTAGCTCTTAAACCCGCAGATCACCACGACTTCAAACTCTCCGAAAATCACATTTCTCGAGCTACATTCTTTATCAATACTTATCCAATACTGAACCACCGAACCTCACGGTCTCTGACAGTCGCTTCTTCAATTCTCCTTCACAATACTCTGACCCCACGCAACCGAAGAAACCATAGCACCGACAAACTTAACACATTCCATTCGATCAATGACGACGATATCACTTCACAGGCGAATGTCCCACCTTACTTGAAAACACCAAGTCTTACTACTTTATCAACCCAAAACCTGACCACCTATAGTCCAAATGCCTATCCTCTGCCGAAACTAAAATACCGAAATCTCAAAATCACACTCTGAGAAGACCTCCCTTCAAACTATTCATCAACCCCAATATACGGGCAAGTATTCTATCATCATATCGACATCGCGCGATAACCAATCGCAAGCATCATCACTACCTGAGCATAGACTTAAGGCTCTCAGAAACACAACTACTGAGCTGAAACAACATATTATTCTTAAAGGAACACGAGAAATAGCATTTAAATCTTTGTTTTGAAACTCATTTGCCATGTTTAATAATATTCAATAATATCAGGTATACATTTATCCACGGAGGAAATCAATTTTCTTTCTAGATGATTGAGAAAATGAACTCTAGTCTTCTGAGATATTCAATTACTATTTTGATCATATTAGCGGTCTAATATTACTGGCAAGATCACAAGTACCACAAGTAAGGCATGCTGGTAGGTCCTAGTCTACCCGGATATGGCATAATAGTAGCTACGCACGGACTCCCGTCACCTCGTGCGTACGTAGGCCCTGAAGATAATAGCACATACTTAATTAGTTCACCTAGGGGGGACAATTCCCTCTCACAAAGTTAGAAAGGAGACTTACCTCGCTCCGAAATCCCATAACCGGCTTCCAAGCCCTTCCGACGACTCCAATGGATGCACAACGCCCCAAAACTACCAAATAACGGGCAAAGCAATGAAAATATACTCTAATATTTGCAACAATTCAAATTATATAATTTCCCAACTCCGATCAGTGAATTGACCAAAATGCCCCCGGGCCCACTTCCCCGGATTCCGAAATTTCTCGAAGATATACCCTACCCATAGTGTTACTAATTCAAATGTAAAATTTACTCAAATATTCATGCTCAATTCATGGTAGAAATCCAAAATATAAATTTTTAGATCTTTCCTCCAAAATCCCAATTTTCCTACTAATTTCCATGTCTAATTCATGTATAATCCTTGTATTAATCTTAAAAACATGAAGAAATTACTTACCTAGTGATGCTTGGTGGAAAAACCCTCTTGAAGCTCCTCAAAATCGCCCACATTAATGAAACAAATGAAGGAAATGGCCAAAATCCCGGTTATAAAACATTTTGCCCAGACGACCCCTTCTATGCGATCGCACTCCCCTTCACGCGATCGCATAAGCCAATCTCAAGAGCCTCCAAAATTTCCTTTGTGCGATCGCATACAAGACCCTGCGATCGCATAGGCCAACCCAGCAGCCTTCACAAATTACCTCTATGCTATCGCAAACAACTCCCCGCGATCGCATAAGCAAATTCCCAGGGCCTCCAAATCTTCCTCTATGCGATCGCATACACTGCCACGCGATCACATAGGCCAAATCCCAACAGCCTCTAAATCCTTCTATGCAATCGCATACCCGCTCACGCGATCGCATATAGTAAAAACTTGCTGCACTCACACCAGAAAACCAGCAATCCTCGCAAGGCAAGAACCAACCCGTTGAGCATCCGAAACACGCTCGGGGCCCCCAGGACCTCAACCAAAACTACCAACCAGTCCCAATACCTCATTCGAACTTAGTCGAGCCTTGAAATCACATCAAAAAACATCGAAATTACGAATCGCAACCCGGTTCAAGCTTAATGAACTTAGAATTTTCAAACTTCCACATTCGATGCCGAAACCTATCAAATCACGTCCGATTGACCTCAAATTTTGCACACAAGTCATATTCGACATTACGGATCTGCTCCAACTTCCGAAATTGCATTACGACCCCGATATCAAAATTTCCACTTCCGGTCGGATTTCTCAAAAACCTTCAAATTTCTATCTTTAGCCAAATGACTTCAAAATGACCTACGGACATCCGAATTCACTTCCGATCGTGCTTCCAACTCCAGAATCACCATATGGAGCTATTCCCAGGCTCGGAATCCCAAACGGACATCAATATCACTGAAATGCGATTCAAGCCAAACTTAGGAAATTTCTTCTAAAATGCTGACTTCCACAATATGCGCCGAAACACTCGCGGGTTATCCAAAGCCCGATCCGGACATACGCACAAGTCAAAAATCATCATACAAACTTGCAAGAACCTTCAAATCTTGATTCGGAGGTCGTTTACTCAAAATTCCAATCTTAGTTGATTCTTCCAACTTAAGGCTTCCGAATTGAGAATTTTCTTTCCAAATTAACTCTAAACTCCCGAAATTCAATTCCGACCACGCCCGCGGGTCATAATACCTGAAACGAAGCTGCTCACGGCCTCAAACCGCTGAACGACGCGCTAGAGCTCAACACGACAGGTCGGGTCGTTAAAAAATAATAATGTAATGTATCTATAAAATATAAAATCACTCTTAATTAAAATAAACTACTAAAAATAAAACTAAATACTAAAAGTGAAACTATTTTTTTGTATTTTTCTTTTTAATTTTATGAAAGGTAGATAAACTAAAAGTAACTAGATAAAAATGTCAATTAGCTAAATAAAAGAAAATATTTTTGTAATTTTCATTTTGTGATAAAATAAAGTAAAAGGATCAAAACTAGCTAAAAATAGAGATATTGGACCTAAACTAAATGTTTAAACGATAAAATGTGTAAAGTCTCAGGGAGGGTCAAAAATTACATGTCTACAGTGCTTATATATATATATATATATATGTCACGACCCCAAAACACCCGTCGTGATGGCGCCTGTCGTGGAATCAGGCAAGCCACACATTTTTGTTGAAGTAAGATTGTTTTTCAGAAAAATTGTAAATTCAGTAGCGAAAGTATCAAAAATAATCCATTTAAAAGTTTAACATTATTGAAACATCTTTTAAAACCAAACCCAGATCTAGTGTCGCCGAATCATGAGCTACTACATCGAATATCAAAATATAATGCCGACATTAAGTTGTTTGAAATAACTAAATAAGACAGGTAGATAGAGAAGGATATAATCGAGGCTGCGATCGCATGCTACTGCCTCGATGCCTCGAAAGAAACTCTGACTACAGCTCAACAAACACTACCGGGTCCCGTTGTACCTGGATCTGCACACAAGGTGAAGGGGGTAACGTGAGTACACCAACTCAGAAGTAACGAACCCAAACTACGTGCTGAGAGGTAGTGACAGACTAAACCTCAATAACTGTAAGGAATATAGTATACAGGATTTAGGCATGCTCACAGTTTCAACAGATAATGAAAACAGAATATGACCGGTATGATAAGTAACCCAAGTATATCTCAGTACTCTACATGCCAATGTATCAACAGTGTGGAAATGCTCATAGTGCTCACAACTCTCACACAGAAGTCCACTCAATACTGTATATGGCTCTCAGGCCCAGGGAAAATACATATCGGAATATGCATAAACACCGGTGACCGTAGTCACTCAGTACTGAGGAAAAAGGCCAATCCAGCCCCTACTGAGAAGATCCATCTCCGGAATACAACACTCCGACAAGATCCATGTCCAGGGACGATCCATCCCTCACATATCATCAGCTTCGGACAAGATCCAT
>ML303466.1:0-10661 GCA_005239505.1 Nicotiana paniculata | reverse complement strand
CCCCCTCCCTCTCTCTTTACCCTCCTTCTCTATATTTCCCTCAATTTTTGTTCCTTTGATGTTCTCTATTTTTTATGCTTTCTTGTTGTATAGAGTTTTAACGGAATTTATCAATGGATTTCAATCATTTTAACTTAGCATTTCCCTTTCATGTTGCTTAATTGATGTTCGAATTAAAATTGCCAATTAATAAATTTTGAAGATGTTTGATTCTCCACCATTGACAGCCATTAAAAAGTTTCGAAGCTTTAAATTCGAATGTGGATTTTTAAAAACTATTATTTATTTGGATTAGGTGTTGTTGCAAACAATTAAAAATAATTTTTGAAGTTTATATCTCAATTTTGAGGGTGTTTGGTGAAGATTAGACTTTATTTTAGCCGAATTTCAGATTGAAAGAAGAAGAAGAAGAAGAAGAAGAAGAAGAAGAAGAAGAAGAAGAAGAAGAAGAAGAAGAAGAAGAAGACGGAGACGAAGAAGACATGAGATAAAATATACTTACGAAATTGTATTAAAGTTGTATTATAATTGTATTTATGTTGTATCATGTTGTAGTTATATATTTCTTTTTACTTAAATATTGTTTAAAAGTTGAATCGTCGTAAGAAATTTGTATTTTAGTTATAAATACTATCTTTTTACAAAAATTTGTTGATGTGTATCAAAATTGTATAAAGAGAGGAAGTTTTGATTGGAATTTTAGAGAGTAAGAAGAACACACCACATACAAAATATATAGAAACCAGATACAAAATACATATAAAAGACATTTGTATAAATTTTGTATGAAAATTATATTTAAGTTGTATGACATTGTAGATATATTTAACTGGGTAAAAATAATGTATGAACATTGTAGATAANATATATATATATATATATATATATATATATATATATATATATATATATATATTATTGTAGATGTATCAAATTTGTACGAAATTTTATTTTTAATTTGTATGTTGTTGTACCATACAAATTTATCAGTAGCATTTACAATCTTAACGAAAATGCTGAAAAGAAAGCAAATCTATGAATCCATTTGAATGAATGAAGCCCTCGGGATGATTTGTTCTTCATACAAATCTATGTTTCTTCAAGTATCTCTGTCCAGTAGCATTTACAATCTATAACCTCGCCATTCCAAACTGAAGCAATCCCATTTGTTCACCTAACAAGATGAAGAGTTGAATCAACAAAAAAGAATCACCATCACGATCCTGATATTGATGGAATATGTGTGTATATATATATATATATATATATATACACACACATACATATAAGGCACTAATATTATATTATAGTTTGTAAGTAATCCTTATTTAGAACGGGTAATCTATAAAATTAGGACAATTTTAATAAATAAGTTTCAAAGTATTATGTAAGGAGGAAAAAATCCTCCCTTAAATATATATAAAGGCCTCAAAATTAAGTGCGAAAAAAAAAATTTGTAGGGCTTCGGGCTTTGCAATTTGCCCATTGAGCCTAATTCTCCGTAACCTAAAAATATTTGGGATCTTTATACAAATAGCCGTCTATATTCATTGTTTACTTTTTTTAATTATATACATAGTTTATTAATTGATTATACACAATTATACACATATAATACATAAACTATACATATATTATACCTCCACCGATTATTTTTAGTTTAAGTGGCTGAGTGAATGACTCTTTGGGTTAATTCTTCAAAATATCTACACCTTTTCCCACTTATAAAGATCCCTTATAAATATGAACATTATAATCTCTCGTTCTTGCTTATAGTGTCATATAAAATAGATCAGAGTAAATAGTGAAATGGAATCTTTACACAATAGCCAGTCAGATTAATTATTTACTTTTTCTAGTCGATATACAAAGATTATGTACTGATTATATATAATTATATACGTATTATACATGCATTATCCATATATTGTATATGCATCATTTTTTTTTAGTTTAAGCGATTGGATGAGTGGCTATTAAGGTTAATTCTTGTGAGAAAATTGGCTAGGCCGAAAGCAAACAAGGCCTTTCCTATTTGGGCCTTATTCCCCTTAACCTAAAAAAAAAAAATATCTACACATTTTCCACTTATAAATATGAACATGTTTGCCTATGAACATTGTATATCTTCAAATTCTTGAAAAACCTTATCTTTCCGACTTAGCCATACTCTTCTCTCTCGTTCTAGCAAATCCATGGCTTCTTCCTCAGTTTCTTCTCTCCAATTCCTCTTCGTCACCTCACAAACCCCTTCTTCTCTAAAACCCAATTCCACACTTTCCTTCTTCTCTCTCCCTTCTTCATCTCTGAACCTTTCTTTATCTTCTTCTTCAACTGGTCATTCTGCTTCTATTAAGCCTTTTGAATCTTCGTTTTCAACTCGCGTTGCCCTCTCTGACTTTGACCAATTAGAAGATGATGTTGAAGTAGCAGAACAACCCCGTTTTTCGGAAGACCTTAAACTCTTTGTTGGTAATTTGCCTTTCAGTGTTGACAGTGCTGCTCTTGCTGGCCTTTTCGAACGTGCTGGAAATGTTGAAATGGTTGAGGTAATTTAGCTAATTATTCCTATGTTTCTGCTACTTAATGTTAAAGCGTAATTAAATACTTATTCAAATTTTTCCACGGCACAATTAGAAGTGTCTACAGTGTAAGCATTTATATGTGGTGGTTCACTCAATTCAAGACTTAAGGAGTAAAGCTTTGATTTTTGAAGTGCTGTGTTGTTCATGTTTGAACGTTATTAATTGGAAATGGATATATTAAGGTTCTTAAATGGTCATTTATTGCTTCTTTTTGCGAGCTTAGTTTCTATCAGAAACATCCTCTGTACCTTCTCAAGGCAGGGTTAAGGTTTGCGTACAAACTATACTGAGATTAGACTGGGTCTGTTGTTGTCGTCGTCGTTAAATGGTCAATTAATAGGTAATTACTAGTAACTCTACTTAATGAACGTTGATTGGTAACCTAAAGTAACAAGCCTGCTATAACATGTTAAATCACACTGATGGTGTAAAATTCATTCTATATAACTTAAATCGTAATTGTAAACATGACCAGTGAGTAAGTTACTATGAAACTTTTTCAGTGTAGCAGTAATTCTTTTGTCCTGCTAGTTCAAGCATCTTTGGCGAAGGCACCCTTTGTTTTGTACATTTCCCTGTAAATAGAATTTGGTTTTCTTTATTATGTATTTGGGTTGAGAAGGATTGACGAGGAGGGTAATGGGAGTAGTGAATTTTGTTACAATTTTTGCAGGTTATATATGACAAGCTCACTGGAAGAAGCAGAGGGTTTGGTTTTGTGACAATGTCTACCAAAGGGGAAGTCGAAGCTGCTGAACAACAATTCAATGGATATGTAAATTCTTGCCCTTTCTGCCTCTGATCCATTATTATCATCAAGTGTACTTATATTACGTCGTCTGTCTAAAATTTCCATGGTTTTGGTTATCTTAAAGAGTTGATAAAACAAACTATATTCGTTAATTTACTTTTTCTAGTCTCACTTTCAACTTGCCATTTGTGTAATCTAAAATCTTATCAAGTGCTTGGATATGCACTCAGTTGCAATGATTTGATTTAGATATCTAAGCGAACGTTCTGATGTCTTTTTTTGCAGGAAATTGACGGGAGGGCAATAAGGGTGAACGCGGGGCCAGCACCAGCCAAAAGGGAGAATTCTTCATTTGCAGGTGGACGGGGTGGAAATTCTTCATATGGAGGTGGACGGGATGGAAATTCTTCATATGGAGGTGGACGGGATGGGAATTCTTCTTTTGGAGGTGCACGGGGTGGGAGAAGTGTTGACAGCAGCAATAGAGTATACGTAGGAAACCTCTCATGGGGTGTCGATGATCTAGCACTTAAAGAATTGTTCGGTGAGCAAGGCAATGTTGTGGATGCCAAAGTAGTCTATGATAGAGATAGTGGTAGATCAAGAGGCTTTGGATTTGTAACATACAGTTCGGCCAAAGAGGTCAACGATGCAATTGATAGCTTGAATGGTGTTGTAAGTATATTCTTACTAAGCCTGATTACATATCTTGATTTGTTGGCCAATATATTCATGTCTGTCGATATCAAGTTGTTATTGTCCTTTAGATATCTGAAAAGAAGGATTATGAATTTGTCCGCCACTGCACTTTTTTGCATCTTTTCTCCTATATGTGTTGGACTAGTTGGACCACAATCAGCTTTTCTATTTGGATTTCTTCTAACTATGCATCTGCTGTGATATTGTTGTGCAGGACCTTGATGGCAGGTCCATACGCGTAAGTGCTGCTGAAGAACGGCCCAGGCGTCAATTCTGAATGTGTTAAACTACATCTTTTTGACTGAGGAAAAGCTTGAGGTAAACAGCTCGCACGTTCTGGTTTTAAAATTATAGTCTTTTCAAATGCAGAGCTGAGAACACATCAATATCTGTTGGTATACTCTAAAGATTAGTTACCTCTGAAGAAATTGGCCACTCCCCCTCTCCCCAAAAAGAATTAGTTTTTGATAATGGTACCAAAAAAGGGAAGAAAAGGAGAATGAAAGTTGAAAAAGCTCAATCTACCATATGCAAATTGTATTTCCCCTCATAATTTCATGTCCTATTACTTGGTTATTTAAGTCTCAATGCTCTCGCCGAATGTGAGTTTGCTCTTACGAATGTATAATCTACATGGCAGGGCCTGGAAACGACGAAAATTGCAGCAAAGCTCATGAATTTTTTGCATCTTCAACACTTGCTACTTTTACACCAAAGTTGGTACAAAATTTTGTATCTGCATCTAGACTAATGAGAACTCACAAGTATATTACCTTTTACAGTGTATGTTCTAAAATTGCCTTGGGAAAAGATTCTGATCTGTAATATTATATCCATTAGTCGATAATGGACTTGACAATGTCATGTTAGATCACTCTTTGGTATGAATCTTGGTGTGAAACTTTTTTCTTGTGAAATGAATGTGCAGTATATGTTGCACAAATTGAAGGCCTTGGGAACTTCAATTTGTTGCAGTAAAGAGTTGTTTGATTGTGATATTGGAGCAATTAATAGAACATAAAATCCCACATAAGATAATACAGTATTTGGTTTCTTGTCAAATATACAAATTTATGGTTGTTTAACTAATGTTGCTTTGTTGCTGTGACTGTGATTGAGGGTCTATTGGAAATAGCCTCTCTACCTGCACAAGCTTGTGCAGGGGGTAAGGTTTGCGTACATACTACCTTCCCGGATCCCGCATGTGGGAATATACTGGGTATGTTCTATAACTAATGCAATGTTTGGTTGGCAGTATTTTAAGTAATATCAGCATTGAGCTATGGATAATGTGGAATTCGAATGTGTATTAGCAATGTGGAGATTAAACTATTTAAGACAAACGTCCTACTAAAGTAAGTCATGCATAACAATATGTTCATTATTAATCACGCATAAAGTGTAAACAAATAGCATCTTATTACAGATCTTCTCTAATCTGATATTCAACATAATGTGAATCCAAACAGCCTATAACGAGAACCTCAATTGTCTGTCGAATGTGGGATCAATGTCAATAGTACCCTCCTGGGGTTGATTATCCCCGGATTAGTTATCTCGGATAAACTCATCTCAAATTTAATCTCGGATTTAGTTATCCCTATCCCTCATATCAAACGAGCAGTACCTTAAAAGTTTCACTGTATGCAAATGCTCGTTGCTTACAAATGCCTATTTTCTACTCATTACAACATTAACAATTTGCAAATTATCAGGAAGAGTGCAAACCATAATAACATTAAAAGATGTCCTGATGGCAGGAAAAGAAGAAAACACAATAATAAACTACTTCCATCTTCAGTTTGAGTCTCCCTTCTTGTGATTTTTATGCTCATTAATAGGTGGAGGTTGTATTTTACAGGGCTTTACTGTATTCAAGTCACACTGAGATTTCTTCCCACAAAACACATTCCACCTTTTCTTTGTTTTTACCACCTCTTTAAACTCCTGTTTCATGCTGTTACATTCTTTTTCTAGCTCTGCAACACGCTCCCTCATATCGTCGATGCTTGATCCCCTGCCATTTGCTGTGTTCGCGTCACGGTTGCCTCCACGAATACTACTTTGCGAGTTGTCAAGATTATCAGAGACAAAAAACCATCCTGAGATTGATGTTCGTAGCCGAAGTTGTTCAAAGAACAAGACTTGAACTATGACCCTAAGAGGTAACCTCTCGTTTTGAGCAGCGTGCGTGCAAGCCTCTAATGACAGCTTCTGGCAATTCATTAGTCTGCAGATTTGCTCTCTTTCTGAGTCTGTGAGCCAAGGATGTGCCTAAAATTGAAATCATGTCTGAGAAAATAAGCATATAAGGAAAGTAATATTAAATTTGAAGGAAAAGAGGTTGAGAAATGAATTTTGATAATACTTGTTTTCTAATAAGAATAATTGAAAGTTGACAACTTTGAAAAAAGGGCAGCCTAATGCATAATGCATTTCATGTTCACGCAGGGTTCGGGAAATTTGGGGTGTATGTAGGCAGCCTACCCTGATGAAAGCATCAGTGGCTGATTCCACGGCTCTAACCCGTGACCTAGGTCACACCGAGACAACTTGACCGATGCATCAGTGGCCGACAACTTTACATGTCACAAAAATACTAAAATAGAGGTATTTATCCACATGCTCTATATGAATTGATTAAACCTCACTAGTCTACTTTTCTATCAGTGGAATCAAGAAAGATCAGCATATTACTTAAGTGAAAATGGACAACTATTTGTACCTTCAAGTATATATCAATTGCACGATAAATACCATCAGAAAGTGGCCTAGCAAAATCTGGGATTGTAGCAGCAAGAGACTGAAACTTTGGGAACTTAAAATTAACATCCGGCGCGACCTCCGCGAGATATGAATCCACCAGATTTGACACCCTTGTTAATGAAGTCAAGGGAAGTGAACCTTCCATCAATTGGTTTTCTTCCATAATACATGGAGAAGGTGCAGAAGAAGCCTGGTCTATTGACATAAAATGGTCCAGAATTCTCTGAAAACAGTCTATGTCATATAATGTCTCCACTGAATATCCCATATTTGGTATTAGCACATCATCTGGTGCAGCTTGATCTAACTGCAATCCCACTCTTCTCTCCAAATTTTCCCTGCAGGAGGGACTTGCTTGTAACATCATAGCAGTTCGGAGTAGCCTCAGAAGAAACCTGTCTCGCGACATAATATAATTAAGTAACTAAAAGTGTGCTCTTTCTAACAACTTAAGTTTTTAAATTAGATAATTCACCGCAACTTAACATAGTGTTAGAGCAGACAGAAGGTCCTAGGTTCAATCAATACTTTTAGGGGTTGTTTGATATGATCGATAAGTAAAAATAATCATCGGATAAAAATTTAGTACCGCATTATCCCTTGTTGGTTACTAATCCTGGTATAAGTTATCCCATAGTTAAAAATAGTATTGGGATTATACCTGCTAGAGGGTAGAATAGTAACCCAGGATAAAGCAGTGAAATGGACGATCATAGGATTAACAGTACCAGGATAACTGATCCCGGTATAACTAATCCCAAAGTAACTAATCTCAGCCTAACTTGTCTTCAAACAAAACGGCCCCTTACATGTTTGGTTCATGAAAAAGAATCAGGACTGGCATGTTGAGACATAATATAATTAAGCAATTAAAAAGCGTGTTCTGTCTAACAGCTTAAAAACCTGGTTTCTGTTATTCCTTTTTGGTTTGGTAGCAATTCCATTATCTCCTCAAGAAGTGCCCTTTGGTCTGCCTCTGATGGTGTGGAAATTGTTGAACCTGATTTAGTATGGCTAGTAGCATCCTTGAAACTTGCTTGTCTATTCATCAAAGGGATATATTTCTTGGCATAAAACACAAGTGCACCTGCTATATTTTCAGGCCTCATTCCTCCGGCTTCAACCGCCTGAATCAATCGTTTGTACAGAGGTAAGCTAAGGAACGACACATCTTTGTACCACCAGTCATCTGTCAAGGGCTGTGTCCTCTTCTCGGCGCTTATACCATTCCATATATCCACGCCTGTGGTACCCTCTTGACCATTTTCAGAAACAGGCCAATTAAATAACTTAGTATCAGTACAAGATTTCATTGCTAAGGAGTTTATACATCTTGACACAATGTGAAGTTCTTCAGCATGTGGTAAAACTTCTTCACATGTTTCTAAAGCTTTTATTGTGTCTGTCCAATTCCCAAAAACATCATTAAGAAAAGCTTCTGTTTGTGTAATGAGATTTCCATCTCCAGTTTCTTCTGTCATTTGCAAATACTCTGATGCACATCTTAGACTAACTATATTTAAAGGAGTAAGTTCTATTTTGACACCATAACAAAATTTGGCTACTAGTTCAAATGCTTTAGAACCACCAGGTATGTCACTTAGCTGCAGAACACAAACTGATCCTCCGTCGTCGTCGTTCGATGATTCTTTAATTAGTTTTGCTACTAGTCCACTTCTTGATATCAATGGGAACTGCAAAAGTAATATCCATAACAAGATAATGCACAAACAATACATTTAAACGATACAATAACTGATAAATACAGTCAGACCTCTACGTAACAGCCATCCTCTATAACAGTCACGTTTTCTTTGGAACCAATTTTTCACTTCACTTCACTTCACTGTAGCAGCCTAAAAATTACGGAACAAGTTATAGAGATGGTTAAAAGTAAATAAAAAAGGTGTACCTTGTGTAGATAAAAAGACATTTCTCCAATTTCAATTGTAACATCACTAGGAAGGCCTGATGTGCAATGCCTGTAAACAAAGAAAACATTTCTAAGTTTGCTGCTCAGATGCAAAAAGAAATCAATGTTTAATTTGACTTTTTTTGTCCCTATTTCATCATTATTAGTCCTATTAAAACTGATTATTTGTCAATCAACTATTCTGGTCATTCACATATTAAAAATCAAGTCAGATAATCAGAGCTAAATGGCCCTATAATTTGTTTTTTCCTGTCATTTATCAAGTCTCAACAATTGCATACATTACTTAACTAATCTCTGCATAGATAATTAGATGTATAGCCACAACAGATTTAGCAAAAAAAAAAAATGAAATTTACCAGAAAATCATTGGAACTTCCCTTTTTATACGACGGTATTTGATTAAGCACGAAGTTTAATAAAAAGGCTTTCGGCACATACATGCCAAAATAGGGGCAAATGCACATATAGCTATTTTCAGGAATGCTAAAAAATCTTAACTTGAGGACAATTCAGAACATTTATATACTGAAAAACTGAAATTCAAGACGCACCGGCGGAAATACCATTAGAGCCTATATAAGCAATGATAATTGGAAAGTCAAAACCAGCAGAAAATGAAAGAGAGAGAAATAGGGGCCTACCAAGCTTGGCCTTCGCGACGAAAGGCCTCAGATTTCGAGCCAAGTTTCAGAAATGCCATATATCCCTAGCGAGTTAAGACTAAAAAATGCAGTTAACTTGTTTCAAGACTGATTCAAATTTCTTTTACTTATATCGAATTCATCGTCTTTGCTGCAAAAAATAAAATTGTTAAAATGGTATTAATTTGTTTTTTTAGTGGCAAGTAACCGAGTATATGCAGTCATATGTACGTTTTTTTAATTGTGGATATAATTCGAGTCGAAAGCAATATTGAGTAAAGCCACAACCAATGCTATGAATTATGATATAATTGGAGTCGAAAGCGATATTGAGTAAAGCCACAACCAATGCTATGAATTATGATATAATTCGAGTCGAAAGCAATATTGAGTAAAGCCACAACCAATGCAATGAATTATGATATTAGATCCGCCTCTGCAGGTAGAAGAAATACTTTGGGTGGAGGGAGAGTAATGTGTCCCGAGTCTATGGCAGTAGATAACAAGAGTGAAATTCGGATATTTCTGGCATTTTTATACTCAGCGTATTCACTCACTCTTGCAAACAAAGACTACAAATTTTACATCATCAAAATTATATGCAGTGTACTAAACATTATCAATTCGTCCGCGGATCTAAGATTTAAAATTGGCGGGTATCAAATTTTTCTTTAATGTACACTTTATAATAACTACTAATATATAGTTTGTTCGGAACGATTGTCCGGTTTATTTTTTAATTTATTTGGGCAATTTAATAAGCACTTTATTTCCAAATATAAAGATTACATTAATTTTTCAGACCCTACTTATGGAATTTCAGTGGCTATACAAGTAAAATCAATATTTTCACTAGGAAACTACATTTTTTGTATGCTAAAAATAAATTTGCACAAGTAAAATAAAATCTTAACAAGGAAACTCCACCGATCAGAATAAGAAAAAAAAAGATATCTTCAATAGATAAATTATACCCCATAAATAAATACGAAATTAGATAAACTACAAGATCTCAAAACTTAAAATCATAAATTTAATGATTGCGAAATATTCATCATAATTTATTACTAAAGAGATTTAAATTGAATTTACCAATCATAGAATAACACAAATTTTTATGTTATAAAAAAAAAATTATAAATTAATTTTGATCTCAATCTAAATCAAGATCCAAGTTTTTTTGATTTTAAAAGAAGAAAACTAAAAGATTTGAGATTAAGAGTGTCACACCTCTTTTATGTCCCACAAAACCCTATTACGAGGTTGAGTTAGAAGAGTTTTTC